>DVXP01002247.1:0-13103 GCA_018235645.1 Junonia grisea | reverse complement strand
TATACCTACGTATAACTCACCTTTTGGCAATTAGAAATTAAAACATAACACTCTGTACTAAAAAAGGATTATTAAAACTATGCCCAACGAAGTGGGCACGGGTCAGCTAGTCAGTTATATGGGTCGCTATTAATCGAATGAAACCAATCAAATTGATTAGTACCCGAACTCGGAAAAGTTCACACCAAAAGGTTTATTAAACATTTTTGGATTAAAATTAAAACGAGAGCCGATGATTATTCGTGCACTGGTATAATATTTTCGTGTCAATCTATGTATGAAAAGCTGCTCGTTATGACTTTTGCTCTGAATACATATACAAATATTTACACGTGTTATTATTTTTCATAACAATTTACATGTCAAGAAACTATTTCTTGTAAAAAATGTCAAGCATCCGCAACGTAGTTTCATTTACCTACTATAGTACAAAAGTTAGCTGTTAGTCACTGTGAGAAAAAGCAAAAATAAAAATTTATTTGAAAATGTTTATATCATTGAAACGATTGAAATTAAAATCATTTCGTAAAACCGTTTAATATCATTATAATCCTAGCACAAAATACTTCTTTCATTTTAATATTTTTTAAAGGGAGAATAATAATAATAAAAAGGCGAAAATATATAAAAGGCCAGACCCTCACGTTTTCAATTCAAACATCATGATCACAAAACTTCGTGCGTAATCACCCCGAACGATATTACATTCCGATATAATTAAGTTCATTTTCTCTCAAGGAAATTCGAAAATGAAACGCTTGCTAATAATAAATGGTTTTGTTTAAATTCTTAACGAACTTGCTGAAGGCCTCGTTCTTTTTTTTAAGTTTTAAAATTAATTAGAAAAGATTTTTAACGATTGTAGATTTGTAAATTATATTTTTAAGCTGTAAGCATTTTCTTCAGAAACTCATAATAGTTGATTGTAATTTCATTAGGTCGAATTGTTTGCCGATGAGAATCTTTTCCTTCTTTACTAATTTGCGCCAAGAATTCGCAAGTCTTCGTCTTTTACCTAAACAGTATTCCGTAAAGAATATGCAATAACTGTCAAGTAGGTATGCCTTCAGTTAATTTGAAAAATAACATAACCACTCCACCGTATCTAATTTTGCAAATAAAGCCTAAGATTGTTTTGAAATACATATTTTACATGTTTCGCCGTCTTTCATGTGTCATATTTTTTAAAATTCTGGCAGAGAATCACAAAACTTGAATATTTTAGCAATAACTTCAAGCATTCCCAAAAGACGCTCGTAGAAAAGAAAATTCTATGAAAAAGAAAATTTGATGCCTTGTTATTTTCTAAATTTGATGCTCTATTTCCAAATTAATGTCCATAACTTTATACTAAAACTCCGGGGCTACTAAAACTGTTTTATCAAATAACCGATACAAAATCAAACATTTAGTCTAGTTGTCATAGAACACAAAGTTTTATAATATGACGCGCGTCTACTCTATTTTAGCCTTAAAGCACAATATGTAGCGGCTGTCGTAATAACCTTCGGAGTTAGTCCGTCGATGTCATAAAACAGTATTCTGAAAACCACATTTTGTCAATAGCTCCTCAGTTTAACGATTGTATAAGATAGCATCACCATTTTCCTAGCCATTTCCTTATTCCGACCTCGTCCCTTACAGTCATTTGCTGTCAGCTAATGAACATTTGGGCGGAACGACGGCAGTAAACATCAGCTCAGTGTATTTTTTGGGTTATCTTGGAAAAACAAGAAACAATCTCGCTATTTGATGTAGGTGTTGTCTTTCATTCCCATTTAACGCATTGTTCAGTATGAGAAAGTGTTTTAGCGATTTTTCCCTCTTTTCCTTTGTCTAATTAATCGTTGGAAAATATTCGTTAATGGGACGAATAATTATGTTTTTACTGAAAGGTGTTTTCTTTGTTTATTTAAAAAATTCAAGTAACGTATTGAAAAATACTTTTTTAGAATGCGGAATTGAAGAATGTTCTGAAGGCTGTAAAAAAGGAAGCTCGTGCGACTGCAATCCTAAAGACACCGATGTTTGTAAGTTTATTTATAATTATTATTTATATAATATCTCTATATAGAAAAAATATATTTTTAGTATCGATATTACAATTGTCTCATATTTTACTACAGCATCCGCCCGATTTGAAACAAGACTGCAAATAATGGACCAAGGTGATACCAATATATCTGAAGAGATTGTAAAACAGGTAAAAATAACGAATATCGGCACTTGTAATGCATAAATCGTTAATTACGCATGTACTTACGCCTTTTCATTTAGAGTACTGTAACTCTATTTATGTAACTAATATTATTTTCGTTTCAGATAACGAATTATTTGAGAGCATCAAATATTACTTTACACGATGACATCGAAATTTTAAACATAAGGTAAGTTATACATAGTGTTTAATTTTCACTTTCAACATTGTTTGGAATAGACAGACAAATGTAATATGATTTTATTACATTTAAGCTGAAAAATTATAAAAATTCTAAATTCAGAAGTCTCCTGTCTTGCCATCAACAACTCGTCACAAAACCACCGAACCACGTATTCAAAATATGTAGATTGTAGATACATTAGCAGTAACCACTGAAAATCTACATTACTTATAAAGTTTCTACTTGACAGTCGATCATATTATGTAGGTATATTATATTTAAGTTTCAAGCAAATTGTTAATATATAAATCTATATTCCCCATAGTTCACCCGAAGCTTCCGGCGCGCGTACCGTATGGTTGCGCGTGTGGGGCGCGCGTCGGGAAGCGGGCGCGTTACGCACCGCGCTCGCTCGCCTCGCTGCGACGCGCTCGCGCACCGACCGCCTGCGCCTGCTGCCCGCTACGCTGCACTTCGATATGCAACCCGCGCTTAGTTTACACGTAAGCTCTTAATATTTTACTCTCGTCTAGATTGTTATGCTGCAGCCGCCAGCCACATACTCGACGAGCAGCGAACGAAACAGTGTAGGCGCGTTACTCGGCTCGGTTTTTGACGGTTTTTTAACGCAAGTCAAAATAGCGGTAATATGATTAACGCGAGTTTGGAAGTTTGTGGCCGCTAGAGCCATATTCGCCAGCATGAGGAGCAGTCTGGCAGAGGTATTAAACATATACTTAAAACAAATTATGACGTACCTATACACAGTGTAAACGTTAACAAAAATACGTAAACGTAATAATAATAACATTATTTTTAGACGTTTACCTAATCAATTTTTTAATTAAATAACAATAGATTACTGTGTGTACCTAATTAGATACCTAATTAGGTACACACAGTAATCTAACTAAAAATTGTATGATTGGTCAAATGTGGATGTGAATGTGAATGCGAACTGCACGTGTATAGAACAAATGTATAAATAATATGTTAACTGAATTGCGAATGAGCGGAAGAGTTCACGTACTTACAGAACAATGCCGTTTGGGATCACCGCATTTATTGTCCACTAGCTTCGCAAAATATTTTCTAGACTTTATCGCCGCTTCGTAAACTGCTGTGAGTTATTGTGAACGACAAGCGACGAGACGAGACGTTACCGATTTCACACAAAGCCCTCCAGATTTATGAGGGATGAAATGTTGGCCATCCTTTATATTTGTATTTACAAAGAGATAACTGCGTGTCAGTCAAGTGAACAGGATTCGAACTTATTATTTATGAATTATCGTATCAAAAATAAGTTATTTTTGTAGGATTTTTCTTGTGGGGCAGAAAATGTCGACTCCGCTTGTCATAACAAAGAGATGGTTTGATCTTTTGATGAAAAAGAATAAGATCCAAAATTACTATTTGCAAATTGTAATATAAACAAGGATTTGAGATCTTTTTGGATTTTTATTGGATATAAAATATTGTACGAGATATTTTATGTTATAACAAAGAAATGACTCGGCATTATTCAAATGGCATAAGATTAAATCTTGTAATTGAGGGACCATGATTTTGTGTTTACGGAAATTATGTTTCAAAACTATTAAGAAAATAAAGGGAAAGAAAGAAAAGAAGCAAAGTCAATTCATGTATCCTTATCTGTAAAATAATCAAATGAAAAGCGTTTAAAAACGACACACTTAATAATAATCTAATATAATATTTTATTTTTGTTACAATTTAACTGAAACCGTAAGAAAATATTTAATATATATAAATATATCGTAAGGCTTCATTTTCCATAAAACTCCTCACATTTGTACCCAAAAGTAACATCATAGATAAAATATTCGCATAATACTTAGAACAAAGTACAAAATAAGAGAAAATTTCAATTAAAATACCATCACAAATACCTACTCTTAATTTCTTTCCACGGAGTTATCCTCCGCATAAACTTGTGCAGTAAGAAAAACAAGTAAAAGTTAGGAAGTAGAACTGGGTATTTATTGCAACATGAACACCGTGGCCACCTGCTTCCCGTACTGCACTTTCATATACAACCATCGCTAAATTTCTTCGCATTATTTCTTGCAAGTAGCATTATTTATTGCTTTGATATTTTACTATGTGCGCTGTTTGTGCACTTATGTTAATTGAACCTCAATGAATAGGTTGAGGCTGTTTTTTATATTGTGGATAAATTATTAATGTTCTAATAATAAATAATCATTTATTTAGTAAAGTAAAAAAGAGGTATAGGTATTTCTGTACAAAGTAAATCCCACAACGGAAGGGTCAAATTAATATAATACGTAAGTAAATATAAAAAAATGTCAAGAAAAATACATTTTAACTTAGGTATTAAACTTATCAAAAATTAATTAATTAATGAGAGCAAGTAAAAGTTATACAGTTTAAAAAGAAAATACCTTACTTAAAATTACATAAGATTTCGTATCCAAGTTATAAAAGTGCGGTACAACATTTTCTATTACATTAAAAGAACGAGAGTTTAAAACTTTGCTCCCAAGCCGGCTATAAAATTCGCCATCGTCGTCCGATGTCGCTCCGTCGAAAGTTTAATTATTTGGAATATGTAACTTTCAAAGATACGAGTGGGTTAAGAGAATATCTACAGAATTTCGACGTAAAGTGAAAACTTTACTAACCTGATATATTAGGTATTTGGATAAGTCCTTCGGGAAACCCAACTTTCTAGAAACCCAATCCGTCATTAAATTCAGATCATCGATCAGTCAAATACAACTTTCGCGAAAAGCAATGAATCAATATACACTTGTTAACCTTTAAAGAAAAATACCAGATTATCTGGTATGAAACGTGACGATTTGAATATTATGAAAATATGTAAATTACTTGTTAAACATATTTATTTTTTGAGGTCATACACAAAGATCTTCAAAGGTAAAAATGCGTACAATATCATTATCTTTCCTACATTTATCTCACACGCCTGAAATTATTCTTTAATATATGAAAATGAAATGAAAATTGAAGATCCCTGTAAAAGCGCGTTAAGACAGACTGGCTCATTGCCAGTTGCACTAAACACCGCGTTAACCTGAATTAGCACGCTTATTATAACAGCCAGGAAGAATTTAGCCAAAATGCTAACAGAATCTAACTACCTATCGTTTAATTTCTCGACAATGTTTCTATGCTTTCAGAAATAGGCATATTTCTGATAATATATTAATTTATTTGATGTTATTAGTAATGAAATCATCCTCCACAATTTGCTTAGCTTCACCGTCGAGCCTAGATTAAAAGCTACGACCAATTAGATTAACACGTTCAGTTTCACAAGCCATCTCAGCTTTATTCAATAAGTACATGTTCGCCATTTACAAAAGGATTTTCTTCTTAGAATCGTCTCCAAATTCAGCAGTACAAATAATTCAACCAAAATCCGAACTGACGAAACTTTGTCAACGAATTCGGCTAAGTGTAATAAGGAACTCGTAAAATATCGTGCACTGCATGGATTGGGATATAAAAATTTCATTACGCAGTAAAATGTTTCCATAGATACAGACATTTCCGCGTATTCCCATGTAAATTTCGTCTTTTATTGCAGGCATTGATCGTGAACCAGCGGCCGGAAGTGTGGGAAGGTTCGGAATTTATTTTAAGTTGTATGGCGTATGGATCACCGGAAATAGCTTTTACCTGGTACAAAGATGGAATCAAAGTAAATTTTAACGGCACCACGAGGTGAGTTGGAAAAGTTTTATTAAAACTCCAAAATTGTAGAAGCCTATTGAAAGAATAATAAATTCTTAATAGAATACATGATTAGTTTTTGTAATACGAGCAACATTTTTACTTTTTGCCTATAATATTTATATTTTATCGACTTATAAATGAGATTTGGTTTTAAACATATCAATAGCAATAAAGGCAGTATGAATAATTTCTTGATCAAATGACCAATTAAGAGGGTTCAGGTAAAAGCAAAGAACAGCTTGTCTATATTGAACTTTTATTCCATTTTTAGGGATATTTGGACCCGCACCGTAGCGGAAGACGCATTAGGACGACGGATGTCTGTATTAGGAATATCAGAAGCCAAGAAAGCGGACACTGGAAGATGGTCGTGCTCAGCGGACGACGCTGGGAGAAGACGATGCAGTGCTCTCAGACTGACCATACTCAGGCCTCCTGATATAAGACTAGTGCCCTCAACCCTCACCGTAAATAAGGTTAGGAAATTACACCTAAATGTCCTGTTACACCAAGTTCAAATTAATGTAATTGAAACCAAATTTAGCACGTTGGTCCCATTTTTCAAATAGCCACATGAAAATTCAGCTTCGTTAGCTAGTGTAAAAGTTTGAAACCGCGAAAATCTTTAATAGTCCATAAATTATTAAAATAATTTATGGACAATAATTATTAACAATTTCAGGGGGACAATGTGAGCATAACTTGCTTGGCTGGTGCCAGTCGAGTTCACGGCGCGTTAGGGTTTAGTTGGGCGAGAGAGAGGTCCCTCCTTGCACTGGCTCCAGGGCGCGAAGTGTGGGAGGACCTTTACCCTGCCGGGAGTGTCTTAAAGCTGTATAATGTACAGGTTTGTTTCTAACTTTGTTGAGTTCCACTCATCGTGTGTATAGGTATTTTTACGGTACCGTATACGGTAAATGTGCGATAGGACAAAGAATGGGGTATTTTATTTTTAATATCTTACGAGTTTCATAGCTTAGAGTTTTAAAATTTCATTTCATTAAAAAAAAACATTGATATTATTCTCTAAAATTATATAGGTACCTAATAAAATTATAATTAGGCATCATAACAACACATTATTAGTACGTACAACATCTCGTTATTGAAACAATGTTATCTATTTTCAACAATATCTAATTAGCTTTTATGTTATGTCATTCTATGGCGTTAATGAACACGTCATATTATGTTAGACAGTAATAATAGTAGGCTATTGTGTTCAAGTTTTTAATGCGTTCCATATACATTCTATAGATAAAAATAAAATGTCCTTAAAAATGCAATAATAAAATAAACTTATTACTTATTACATAGCAGCCACTTATCATTGTATACAACAAAAATTATTTCAACTAAGGGCCAAAAGCCCAAAACACAAAAACCACTATTTCAAATCAAAATTAAGCTTCATTTAAACCTACTCAGTAGCTTTCATAAAAAGTTCATAAAAATTACCTAACCTAACCTAACATGTGGTCTCAATATAAAATAAATAAACTATTCACCTTCATATATTAAAACAAATAAATAAGAGACACTACATGTTTTTCAGAAATCCGGTGAGTTCCGCTGTCAAGTGTCGTCAGTGGCTGGCACTAACTCTAAGGGAGTGACGATGTGGGCACTCGGCGCCAAGGATGAGGCTTGTGAAAGTGAGGCATCTCATGGTTTACGGTGGCCGAAGACAGCCCCTGGAGCCCACGCATCAGCGGCTTGCCCACCAGGACATAGTGGGGAATCGACCAGGTAAAATAATCCTAAATAAGAATTGTTAAGTAAATTGCCAAATACTCCAAAGCTTACTAAATTTGAAGATATTTTTTGCTATTTCTATTCATCATATTCAGTAGACAGCAGAAGAATTAAGGATTATTTAAAATTGAGTACTATTGACAATTTGGCAGTAACTACATGAGGCTATTTTATATGATATCATTTAAGAAGAAGTACGTGACCAGACAACTTTAGCAAAAGCCTTTTTTATCGGTTTAACTTGTTTCAGCTTATTATTTAAATCAAAGAAAAATACGCCACGAAGTCTTTAAGAATTATTATCATAAAACAAAATTAAAACTGTTAATGAGTTTACTTACCCCATTAGTAACCTCGCTTAAGACTTTTCAATTGCTTTTAAATTGCTAATAAAGTTACTTCGAGAGTTTAAAATTATTTAGTAGAAACAACGTTAAGTGGTCAGCAAATTCACTAACTTTCTTAAAATTTGAGTTTTATTAAAAGTTCTTATTGTTTATTAGGTTTTGTGAGCCAAAAACAACTCAACATGGTGTGAAATGGAATCTTCCAGATTTTTCGGGATGTGTCGCCGATTCATTAAAAGACATTCACGAACAGGTAATAAAGGTTTTATAAAAAAATTCAGAGAGGTTTTAGCAACCACATATATGTTTTATGCAATAGGTATATAAACTTCATAGATGACTGATTTTTTTTTCCTTTTTTTATTCCAAACATCAATTAAAATTGTCTAATAAGCATGTTGAGAATTTTCAAAAACATTTAAATAACTTGTACTTATGCAATTCTTTTTGCAGTTCACTCGTATATACTTCGGTTATTCCTGGGATAACGTGTCAAACGTGGCCCATCAATATGGAGCAGTTCTGCGTTCATTACCAGCTCATCCAGGAGAAGGCACCCTTCCACTTCAACATGCGAGAGAAATGTTACAATACTTAAAATCCGCGGCCGGGAAACCAAAAGACAGAGAAGATAGTGTGGAGCATCTTCTGATCATTTATGACACTTTGCTGAAACATCCTGATGCGTTTCTGGATGAAGAGGTATGTCCTTATTTTGATGGATTGTAAAAACATGCACTAAAATTGATTACAATGTTTTCAGAACTTATATATTTATTTTACTTTTACATTTACCAATTTCGTCACTAACATTTGCAGAAAATCTACAACCTCCAAAACGCAGTAGTCGACACGGCAGCAATGAAAGACAACCTCGACCGTCACTTCCAAGAGTTCACGGTGAAGACCAAGCAAGTGCGAGAGGACGGCGCTGCCCACTTCAGCTTCACCCCGAACCTAAGCCCTGATGAATGGCTGCTGACGTCGGCTGGTGTGGAGCTGGTGGCGAGGACTGGGAACACGTCCGTGGTAGCCGTCCAGTACCATAACATGGGTGCTCGACTTCCATCCTTGAGGAGGTCTATTGAATTCAAGTAAGAAAGAGTTGATTTTATAGTAAATATACATACATATATGGAAAGACGTGGGAGAGCCATGCATTTGCACGAATGGGCCGGCTCCACCGGAGTGATGACGTAAAATGACGCTTGCGTCGTTTTTCGCAGCGTGAGTGAAGTTACTGGAGGCCCAATTCCCCACGCCTTCCCCATCCTTTCCCCATCCATTCCCCCTAAAGGCCGGCAACGCATTTTGTGGCACCTCTGGTGTTGCAAATGTCCATGGGCGGCAGAAATCGCTTTCCATCAAGTGATCTGTCAGCTCGTTTGCCCCCTAACCCATAAAAAAAATAAAAAAATAAATGATTTGAGTAATATTTTTGATTTGAAAAAAAATCGACCAATATGAAATTATTTGGTGAAACCAACAAAATACAAGTTTACGAATAATTCCTTTTCTTAAATGTACAAATCGATAAGATACTGTAGGAGAAAAATATTTTCTTCTTCGTTATGTCATCATATTATTTGGTTCATTGAAATTATAGATTCTTATTTAACTTTTAGTTATTTTATATTATGATGTTTTAAGTGCATTTTTTTTTCTTTTTTTTGTCATTTTCTTTATTATATTTCTTTCTCCCTCCCCCGCTACGTGAGTGCAGCGCGTCGTTTTCTAGGAACGGGCGCGAGATGGAGTACCGGCTGGCGTCTGCGCAGGTGCAGCTCGCCGCCGGCCGCGTGGACGCCGCGCACCACACCGTCACGCTGCTCTTCGTGCACTCCAAGAACTACACCGCCATCGGTGAGTTGTGAAAGAAGCATGGATCATCGGAAATTTTAAAAATCGAGAATTTGAGGAACTCTTTTCCTAATTTTATTTTATTTTTACACTCTTGTACTGAAAATTATTCTTTTAAATATGTTACCGGGAAAAACTGGTCGTAAAAAATATGACTTTCAACATTTTTACAAAAAATGTAATTAAAGTTATAGATAGAGTACAAGGTTGTACCTTGTACTCTATCTATAACTTGTTGTAACTCGTGTTGTAACTCGTGGTAATTGGCACTCAAGATTGGGATATTTTAAATAAAGAAATGTTTGAAATTTTTTTCAGCTTCCAAATTGGCGTGCGGACTACGAACATCTTCTGAACCCAATACGTGGATCACCAAAGCCTGTGAAGTGCGGATACCAGAGCCTACCCACGTCGCGTGCCGCTGTCGAGGCCTCGGGACTTACGGCCTCTTCACCATCGCCAGATCTACCCTTGTGAGTAAAAATCTTCTTTGACTTTGGGTATATCCTGCTTATGTTTAAGTAATTTAAGTTTTTTTTTTAATTTTTCCTCATAAAATCCTCAGTTGTGTAAGATCAGTGATCAGTATCTATTGGGTCTCAAAATTTTCTTATCAAAATTATGTCCAAAATATTTCTCAAAGTTTATTACCATTAAAATCACATTTTAATTAACAACACATTTAAATCCATATCACTCACTATTTCAGACTGATGTAGAGAAGGATCTTCGTGGCGTTGTGAAGATAACTGTCGGTTTGGGAGGCGCCATGTGCCTCGCAGCAGCAGCATTACAGCTGCTCAGCCTGGTGCCAGGGAGGAAGGCGAAGCTGCCCGTGTTATTAAAAGCGGCGACGGCGGGAACCCATTCCGCCGCTATTCTGACTTTGCTAGAATGTGATACGAGACAGGTATAAGAACATCACAAGTTCTGGTGCTACCAGATTTATTCTGGCTTGTATTAAAAGTATTTAAACTACCACTAAAATTGGCTTGATGTAAATAAACGTTCCTAATTTTGAGCGCTAGATTGTCTAAAAATTTAATAATTACCATAATTATTCAAAACTGAATAAAATTTCCATTTTTTATTTTAAACCATTAATTTAATAATTAAATTGTCATTAAATTAAGCATGCGTTATAAAACTTGACGTTTACACGTCTACTTGTTAGTGAAATAAACGTCATAAAATAAGTTTCATAAAATTAACTTTGAAGTTTAAATTAGGCTGTAATGGTTGCCTAGTTTACGCTTTCCCCTTTCAATAGGAGGAAGCGTGTCCCGGTGCTCTGGGCTGGGTGTGCGCGGCGTGCTGGTGCGCGGGCTGCGCGGCGCTATGCGCTCAGCCGCTGCTTCTGCAAGCGGAGCTGGCGGGCCGAGCGCAACGGGTGCCGTCTGTTGCTCTACTCGCAGGTGAGGAAGATAAATCAATTTAATACACATCACTTTAGGGATATTGATTAAGCTTCTAAAAAGCGCCTTAATTAGATAGAAAAATTATAGAAATTGTTTGTACTACATTGGTAAATATTCGATGATTTATCGGAACATGTATTTACGAGTAATGCGTAAAGGTAATTATGTGTGTTTTCCAATTACAGCGCATAATGCGACTCAGTGCCGCACAATGCTTAAGTGTGCTAATTTTTGCAAAGTGGTGTTCTAGTTGGAACAATCAGCGTGCGGCATAATGCGCTTTAGTGCTGTAATTGGAAAACACAGTATGTGTTCACGCATCATTGGCACGTAGCAAAGAGGGAGAATCGGTCATGTTTTTTCACAGAGTCAATATCTATATCAATTAACGACTATTCCTTGATTAGATATTACTAAAGTGATTGTCCCCATTCTATAGAAAAGAATTAATATAGATTATAGTAAAATAAGTGCAACAACTAAAAGCAATAATCATTTTTAAAAAATACTACTTTAACTATACCATACTTTAGTAACTATGACTTTACCACAGCTAGTTAAAGAAAACATAATCCTACTTCACCCATTTCTTATCTTTCTTCATATTCTTTAAACACGTGCAAGGAAGTTAAGAAAATGTGATATAATTTGAAGGAGTATGTACACTGGCGTGGCTGACAGCGCGGCTGTGGGGCGGGGCGCCGCTGCAGCTGGGCGCGGCGGCGCAGGCGGTGTGCGCGGCGGGCTGCGCGCTGCTGGCGCTGCTGTGCCTCGCGCTCGCCGTCTGCGCCGCGCTGCGCCTGCGCACCATCACGCACAAAGTGCCCGCCGAGAGGAGGACTTACCTTAGAGACAGGTGAGCTATAAGTGCCTTTTAAAATTATATAATACCTGTGTTTACATCTTTGTGAACAGATTAGACTGATTCTTTTATTTATTTAAACCTAATGTAAGTTCCATATTTTCAGGAATATATTTGGAAATTGCTTTAAACAAAACTATGTTAAATGCAAAATTAAAACCTTTTTGTAACTTTTAACTTATAGGGACGATTTCAACTACATGCATATCATTTGGCATTTTCCTATATATACCCTTCCATTATAAACAAATTACTAAACGCAATAATAATAATTACTAACTCCCATAATTCCCAAACTGTTGGCTGTGTACAGGGCGCGCGTGGTGCGTCACACGCTGCTGGTGCTGGGCACGACGTCGGCGGCGCAGGCGGCGGGCGTGTGGTGGGCGCAGCCGGGCCCGCGTTCCCTGGCGCACGTACTGGTGCTCTCCGTTGCCGCGCTTGCCAACGTGAGAACAACTCTATTACTTTATATACATTTAATATAGCGCAGACAGCGTCAAGAATTTGGAAAGAACAAGAAGAAATTATTCCAGTGCAAATCTTATTATAGAAACTCCCCTTCCAACAGCAATAGCAATCTTGCATCATTAATCGATGAACAACTTAAGTCATCTTTTAATTTTTTTTGTGTATCGTTGTATCTTAAACAAGTGTAAAGAACAATGGCAGATTTCCATACATCGTTTTCACTGATATCAAATTGAGGCGTCTATGAATGAAAAAATGTTTA
>DVXP01002246.1:0-13104 GCA_018235645.1 Junonia grisea | reverse complement strand
GGTGTGAAATGGCTTTTTCTTGTTATCTAAATTATCTATTATCTTCTTGTATAGTCAGCCCCTGCGCTGAATTACCTATTGATACGAAATGTATGTGTCCCGCATTCGCTTTGTGTATGCACATAATATCCTGTTTCAGGCGATCAATTCGGATGTATTCAAATACTTTCTGAATTAAGCCTTTTTCGAACGGTTTATCAACTACGTTTAATTTTCGCTAGTTTGGAAAACGTAATAAGCAAATTTAATTTCGGTGGATTCGTGAATATAAACTAGGTTTTAGTGCGATATAACTGGATCACAATAAGCTAGGCTGAGGCTTTAAGGCCTCATTTTGCTGTCACTGCTGTTGCCAGGATTGGATTATTTGTCGGTTATTCGTCATAGCTATTTCGTATAATATTGCAAGAATTATTGTCTCCATTCCATGAGTTCTATGAATAGCACAATAGACTAGTATTTTATTTTATCACAGCTTTATAAAGCAAATCTAAAGCTCATGTAAAGCATATTATTATTGTAAGAGAATATTTTTATTGTAAGCTTTTTATAATAAACATCGATACTTTATAAAAACGGAAGTTATCATTTATAAATGTAAATACAGAAAGTCAAAATCTTATGACAAAAACTGACATAAGGTAAACATCCCAACGATGATCCATTGCGGCAAATGTTATATTTGACAGTTGAAACGAAGACTCAAAAGTCTCTTTACTCACTTCAAAAGATCGCAAAACTATAATCATATATTTTCAATACCTACTTTATAAATATTAAATTTCACATTTGAAAAATCTTCGCAGATGTTATGGCATTGATTAGATTAAAGAAATAATAAAATGCCACAAAATATAATTATAAAAAAAATAAAACAATTAAGTGATAAGTTAAAAATTTCAGTAATTTTATTTCACTATTAAAATATTTACGTTTCCCATTTATCATGCAATCAAAACATTTCACGAAATTACTCGGAAGTTGCATAAACAATATAGCCCGAAACTGTACCACACGATTTAAACCCTAGTTTCTCGTGACAATCGGAAACTTTTGAACCGTGCAAGCAACTTGGAAACTTTAAGATGAAAACGCAAATCTCGGAGTAAATTTGAACGTATGTAAAATAGTTTCTAAGCACTTGTGGTACTCATGTCGATATTAACCATTAAGGTAACTTTGGCTTAGTTTTAACGTTGCATGTTTTTGTGGTAAACTTTCGTTTCTTTTTTTTATAAAACTATGTTAACGTTTAAAACAAACTTTGTGTTTGTGTGTAAATGGTTTACGAAATGTTTTGAAATTTTACATGCTCCGACATAGAATTTTAAGAATTTTATTTTTTAAACGCTAGGTTTTTTTTTACCTTGTATAAAAAATCGTTAATCCGATTTTAACCGTACATAAATATTTATTGGTAGCGCTCGGAATTCGGAATTATGTTTAATAAATTATGTTTCTGTAATTTGTAATTGATATAATTAAAGCCGCTGTTATTATTCCGTAAGTTGAAATTATTTTTTTAATGCAATCAAGAGGATAGAAAGCGAGATCGTTGTAATAACGGAGGCCCGGTGACCCATTGACCCCGGCGCTCACCAACAACTGTTTTCGTCTTAAAATGTATTAAAAAGAAAAGTTTAAAGTATATTTCTTTTTAGATTAACACATAATCTCTTTTAAATAGTTTTTTTAATTATTCATTTTCGTGGAACAGTTGGCGATTCATAATTATTTTAGTCTTAAGCATTGTAGTACATTTTTTATACATTGTACGTTGTAATGCGTAATAAACGAGATTTTAAATATTTTGTTATGTTTTTTATAAAATGGAAAAATTGCTCTAATATTCTTCTTGAAATCTGACAAAATTAGTGCCCTAAAGAAACTTTTCTATAGAGACTAAAATAAATATGCACATAGTGCTACCAACTTTATACGTTTCTATTATATAATTAAGTATTCATAGTGGAGTTGTGCAGAATGCGAGTCATCATAAAGTTCAGCATTTGCTAGTGTATATAGGATTTTCGTAATTAATGTGCATTCCTAATAAAGACAGATTCTATAGGTCTTAATATTCTACGTCACACTAATATGGATTAAATGCGAAAATTACTCACTGAATCTAAATGTTTATTCAGTTCGGTATAGAGAAAGACTAAATATTGGAATAATATTTGGACTAATTTTCATCCTCCGGGGGAAAATTGGGAACCACATAAAATAATTGCTTTTTGCATCTTTCTAAATTAATACTAATAATAATAATAATAGGTATGTTTACTTTGCAGTTCCTTCTCTAACATTAAAGCAAAGATCTATCTGTTTACAAGAATTTTATAGATATCACATTAAGTATAAGAATTATGTTTGAAAATAAATGACTATTGTTTTTAAGACCTTGATCAATATTGACGTCCATCACCTATTTAATCACCAATCACCAAAACACAAAATAAATTTTTCGGACAAAAGAAACGTATCTAACCACAAAGCCATATCATCAGTCACGTGAAGTCAGGAAAGAAATCAAGATATCAAGGTATAAGCTAGAAACGGTTAGGTGATACATGGGCGCCCGGTCAATCGCACGATTGGGTGAGCCAACGCAAACGGCTTTCAGCATCGAACCGATAAGACCAATCTGCAATGAGGGATTGGCATTTCGGTTCATTGGAAAAAATGTTAATTTTTAATTACAGCAAAAAATATAGTGTCACGTAAAATATATATTTTTTTGTTTAAGTGTTTGTTTTATGGGCGAAGTCAGGAAAGAAGATATCTGTGTAAGCTAGGTGATACATGGGCGCCCGGTCAATCATACGGGTCGGGTGAGCCAACGCAAACAACTTTCTATTAAGTTCGACCATTGTTTTTAAGATTGTCAGCAATATTGACGTCTATCATCTATTTTATTTAAATCATCAAAGTGCAATAGCATTTTCGGACAAAAGAAACACATCTAAACACAGAGCCATATCATTAGTCACGTGAAATCAGGAAAGAAATCAAGAAATCCGGGTAACGGAAGCTAGGAACTAGGTAATACATGGGCGCCCGGTCAATCGTACGATTGGGTGAGCCAACGCAAACAGCTTTCAGCATCGGACTGATAAGACCAATCTGCACGAAACGATTTGCTGTTCTATTGCTGTTTGTTTGCAATACCTATTGAGAAACTCTAAAAATTCAGTTTTAAAATAAATGACCACAAACTATGAACATTGTTTTTAAGATATCAAGCAATATTGACGTCCATCACATAACTCATTTTAATCATCAAAATAAAATTATCGAATAAAAGAAACGTATATAAACAATGAGCCATATCATCAGTCACGTGAAGTCAGGAAAGAAATCAAGATATCCGGGTAACGGAAGCTAGGAACTAGGTAGGAACCCATGTATATGGGCGCCCGGTCAATCGTACGATTGGGTGAGCCAACGCAAACAGCTTTCAGCATCGCACTGAGCGATTTGTAGTTCTGTTGCTGTTGTTTTATAATATTGAGAAACGGTATATTTTTAATTTTAGCTAAATATGTAGTGTCACATAATAGAAGGTTTTTGTTTTTTTTTTTTTACGGTGGAAGTAAGAAAATAATTTTGTATTGTCTTAATTAAATGGAAATTAAAATTTGATATAATTTATAGGCTATGCGTACAATGAAGACAATACGTAGAACTGACAATAAGAGCAAAAAAGTAAATAATTAGGTAACTACTGTTCAAATAATATTTATAAAAATCTCTATATCTGCTTTTATATACATGTAGTCTGTATGTTTGTGCACATTATTTTAATATTAAAAATTAAATTAGCATATTACGTATTGTATTTAACCAAATTTACTTAATTAACTATTAAATAACTCTAATCCGATTAAAGCTACAGCAACAGAAACTCCAGATAATTTTACGATCGACATAATTGTTTAAGGGGTATTAGACTACGCGGAAATCAGTGTCTCTAACTACGGCATCCTAATTACGGTACCGCTAGAAAAGCCACAAACTGGGTCGCTTGCCCTGCTGTGTAACTCGGAAAAAAAATCTACGCCTTAATTATTGAAAACCTGATGTAGACTGATATACTATTTTTGCGTATAAATGTATGTAGCTAAATAAAATGTTTAATCGTTCTAAGGTATTATGTTTGAGAAATTATAGTTACATTTGAAAATAATTTATGCGTAAGGCAGCCTGTTCATTAAAGAATATACACATAGCGTATGATTCATACTTACAATTTAAAAGCTGGTAGAACATATAATACGTACCTATATTCACAATATAAAATAATAATTAGATATTTTAATATAAAATTGTATAACCAATGTATAACAAAATTAAAACATAAAGTTTAAAACAAAGCACGATCAAGGCGTATACATGGAGATAGACTCTAATTGTTTGTCGAACCGCTTGGCCGCCCGGCTCTCAACGGTAGCCCGATACAATCTTGATATGACCTATTGTACTAACGATAGACAGACGGTAAGTGGCAAGTGGAAACGCTTGGTATTCTAATCAACTTAATGACTGTCAATATAGAAACTCGCTAATTGTGACCGTCCTGTTATGGCCGAGCACACGGGGAAGGAAGCGTGGACTTTTTGTTACTTACAAATAGAACGTATGGAAATGTATCGCATGAAATGACGTACTAAAATTCCACCAAGAACCACATGGGGACATTTTGTTATTATCACGCATACATTTTTATATTAAGTCCGACACAGACAAATTATCTTGGATATTTGGAGATTTATGTCCCCGGGAACAATATTGGCTCGTGTACGCAGTCTATTACCGACTGTAAACTTACTTTAAACTCGGTTTTAATTTCAGAATACATTTTTACTAATGACTGGTTTCAAATTTTATATTTTTTGTAAGTTTATCTATAATTCAATATCCAAATAATACTATAATAATATACATTTTAGAAACTCCTATTGATTGTTTTTAAAGCTTTTTGTTTTACACAGTTGTAAATTTCTTTTGAATAATATGTGCCAGATTACATAATAATTAATTGGCAAAATGGAAAATATACTTCAATAATAAAATCCTATATTATGTATTTTTAGTAGTACTTATCGTACTACAAACCATTTTAACGAGATATTAATAAGCAATATAAAATATTTTAATGAGACAGGAACGAATAATTAAAATAATATCCGAGGCGTGTTTTCGTAAAACAAACACAGTGTGGGACGGTATAGCCGAGGTTCATCTTTCATTACAGAAACAAGACAGTTCATCACGATCGAAGGCACAAATGCATGGAGTTTGTAATTGAAAACGTTCCATGACACTACGTTGACGTTGATGGATTATTTTAAAAATCTATTTGTTCTCGGATATGGCTGTGATAATTTGTTACTTTTACATACATATTGGAATTTTTATGAAAGGTCAGTTTAGTGATAAATTTCAATATCGAGAATGGATGAAGTAAAAAATAATATTAAAGTTTTTGGAATAACATTCCCAAACCTTCAAAATTTCTTCCAGATCTTCTGGTATTTACTATAAATAAATTAGTATATAATAATCAAAAAATACTATTAATACTTGTTAACTACTAGTCTATAGTTTTGACATAACATTTGAATGTTTTACAGTCAGTCGAAAACAAAGTTCAAGTTTGTCGTTTAATGTCGATTGCGAAAAGTAACCCGTCTCCATCAGATAACATTTCAACGAGTTCAAAGCTTGTAAACGTCGAAAGTATGAAGAAATCAAGTTTCTGTTTAGGCGTGAGCATTCGGAACTCAATCAGAAAGTACTTCGTAGTCAGCTAACTTCGCATTTGACCTTTAACAACTTAGCTTCAGTATCTTTCTGACTAACAGGATATAAATCTTCGGTTTAAACTTCGTCCCTCTCGTACATAAATTGCAAATTCTAAAACGTTACTCCTAGGTGCGTTTACATTCCTGTTTTAACTCTATAGGAGTATGTTGCGATAACGAAATAATGTGCCCATAAACAGAATGTCCACAATTTATTTTTTAACCATACTAGTTTATAGAAAATTATCGGTTATCACGCGACGTTCGGTAGATAGCCTAAGTAGATGCTATTGGAATCTGTGAGTAATAATGGTATTTGAGTCGTTGTCTAAGTTAGTGTTACGTGTTACAAAAATAATTCTTTGGAATTGATAATTTATTTCAAAGACTGTCTATTAATAGCCTCGATCAAATGAAAGATATTTTTGTTAATACTACAAGAATAAAGACAAGATTTTCTAAGAATCATCAATTTGTAAAGAAAAAAGAAATATATTTTGTAGCTACCTACGTAATTTTGATACGATGAAAAATACTTAGAAGTGAATGAATACGCAGAATACATATTCTATTAACTGTCACAGAAACAGAATATTTAAATACATATTGTGTTTCAAACTGATATTGATTCTGTGAACTTGTGTGGTGATGGCACCAATATTGACATCAATTATTTTTACTAAATTAAACTTAGGTACTTATATATTTGCACACTTCAAAATTCTCGACGAAAACGTTAAGTGTTAAAAAGTGTAATGTCCAAGTATCTGGAAGGGTCGTTTATTAATTTCCGAGACGCAAGTAAATCACTATCTTTTAACGCAAGCGTGTGCCCCTCCTACAATGTGCGCTATCGGGCGCTTAAGCAGCGCTTTCCCAGTTTTGCGTCTCAGTGATCAGATAGCACCTCGCACGAACACTATACACTTATTTATTTACCGTGCTAAGACGATTATTTACGACGCATACCGTGTAATGGCCTGCTGTATCATGTTTTTCTGCGTAAATTCTACTTGGAATTATTTTAAAAGTATTTTTTTAGTTTGTGAATTTTAATGATTTATGTTTTGTGTAACACTTAAGTGTCTTACGTGTTCATTTTTAGGCAATTTGGTACATTATTCGTATTTTTTTTGTCTCCAACAAAATGTCAAAAACCGTAATTAAAAAATTAAATTCATACCAATGTCAGAACACTATCGATCTATGGTGAATTTCAGTTAATACACCTCTGGTTTTTAACTCCCAATCAAAAAAGAGGAGTGTTATAAGTTTGACTATCTGTGTCTGTCTGTGGCGTCTCAGGTTTTGGTTATTACGTATTTTTGTAATATTTTTTAAATCACACGGTCGAAATTTAGCTGTCTACGCAAACCCTAGTAATACATTCGTATAACGTTTTTCGAAAAAAACTCTCTGTGTTTTTTCTCAATAGACCCAGAGGCCTAACAATGATTTTATTACAAGCGTAGACATGCATCATTTTAACGTTTGCGCTATCTCGAAATACCAACAGGATTTTTTCGTAAAGAATATATTCGCTACACGAACTGGATTAGCATAAGAAAGTAATTTAAACAAATTGTCTAAACGATTTTTGCGAAGAACGTAATTTATTTAGATGAAGTGTGTCGATAGGTTCCGTGCGTTGGCAATATCAATATTTTATGCGTATCAATTTTAAATTATAGTATTCTTTCATTAATATTATTTATAACGTGAAATAAAATCGATATAATTATACGCGTTGTTTTGATAACATATCATTTAATCATGTTTTTAATTAACATAATGTTGTGTAATAAAATTAATAACTAATAAATAATTTATTGATCTAGTATAGTTCATATTTATTTATTAAGTTTAGTCTGAAATATTGAAAGAAATAATAGAATAGTGAGGTCAATTAAATTAACAATATCGTATAAAAGTCATATATTTGTTCTTAAGATACTGAAATAAATCCAAAATAACTTAAATTTTACGTACATTCACTGTTCAAAATAGATAATTTACATTTATCTGATAAACATACTACAAACATGACTCTATAATAAATTGTACTCCTATGCTGTTTCGTAATCAAATAAATATCAAAATAAAACTGATTTACAACAGAACGCACATTAAAATTTACAACGTTTTAAAAAAACAACTTTTCCCATTATACAAAAAAAAACGATTAATTTCCCAACAAAGATTACTATGAGAACTTTATAAATGACTCGACACTAAATCAACTTACGTGTCCAAATTGTCATGTTATAAAAAACTTTTTTATTGTTTATATTTCTTTTATAAGGGTCACCGCGAACGTTTCATAATTCAGCTAAATTACTTTATATTCTGGGCGATAAAAGCATTAAAGACCGTTTCGGTGGCAGCCGATAAGGTTTTGGTGCAAAACACATAAAACTGTCCGTAAAGATAAGTCTTTCTACGCCGACGAAATTTTGCAAGTCAATTTTATTCACGCAAACGGTTTTCAGATAATGTCCTATTATTAGATTCGTAAGCTCTATCTATCTTTATTTTACAAGCCAATGGCGGCTTTGACTCTTACCTCTTTAGGGTTCAACACTCAATAAACTAAGTATATGTTTACCTACTATTTTTTCTCGTTCTTATAGACGTACTTAAGGGTAAAGCAAGACGAGACACAGCATAAAATGTTATTACTGATTTATAGAAGTTATTGAAAATAACGTATTAGTATAAATTAATACCCATTTATGAAAATTATTTTTAATTATTATTATTTCATAAGCGTGTATTTTGTATGGATATAATATAGTAGATAATAACCCTTTTCACGGATATAAGCTATAAAATATAAATTAATAATAATATTGTTAAACATTTAAACACTATGCAACATCAAAATTAATAAAATCTAATTAAAGCTTTAATTGAATATCGATAAAATATGAAAACAAACAAGATCAAAAAGTTTGTACTATATTAAAATAACTTTCATCCACATAGTACCCGTATGTTTACGTCATTGTTTACTAATTATAAATTAATTATCGAGTCCGTACGAAGTAATAACAAAACATAAAACGGATTACCATAGTAACGGCTCATAAAAATCTCTTGTTATGCCATTGAACGGGTGGCTATCGTAAAACTATTTATATGTTTGGAAGGAAAAGTGTTTCGTATACATCGAGAGCAATAAATATTAATATCGGTCCAAACTTTCGTTTATGATCGCGATCCTTGTATCGGTGGAAGTGTACAACAATAGTGCCCCGGAAACTACTCTCCAAGGACAAAGTCCAAAGGGAACTTTTGCTTGATCCTTTCTTACATTTTGAAAATGGTATAATGACGTAAATGCCATATTTGTACCTCGACTAACTTTTTGTGACTTTGCTCGCTTGGATTAATGTTCACTGGTTTGAGCATTTAGTCGCAATGATTAACAATATTGACATTTACTTTTTAAAACAAATCTATGTACATGCGTGTGCTTATAGTTTTTTTTTTTTTTGTAAGTTGTATTTTCGTTCCCATATAAAACATTGTCACTAGCGTTTAATCTATATTAAAGTAATCTTAATATTTTAAACGCAATTTTTTTTTATTCGTAAAAATTGAATTTGAGTGACTTATTGAAATGAATCACTTCGAAATGCTAAAAGTAAAATTGTCTATCATAAATCTAAACATAACATAACCCACTTTTACTTTCTGTTGTTTCGGTTCAACATCCCTTGTATGCAAATTGGTCCAATTTTGCCATTCGCTTTCTGTCAAAAACGTCATAAATAACTGGTAAAAGTTGCGCTCCCTTCTTAGAAGCTCTCTCATATTTATTCTGAGGACAAAAGAGCACGTATTTTCCCTTTTAGAATATAATGTGACGAATTTGGAACGAAATAATAATATTTTCTTCAAAAAATTCCACTTCACACGAATTAATGAAGCTGTCGGAGTTATTCCCATTGTAAAATACAAATTTATTTTCCTTATGAACGTGATTGTTTTAATTTAGGCGATATGCAGTTAGTGAATATTAATAAAAAGTGGGAATTCAGTTAACAGTGCATTGATAGTCGAGATACAAAGCGCACCGACAGAGAAATGTGGCGCGCATCGTTTGAAATTGTGGGAACTTTTTTTTAAATCACAACTTATAAATACATTTACCAACGTTCAGTAACATCTATAATGACAATAAACATTAGCAACGGCAAGCGTTCCGAGTAATAAAATCACCTATATTCCTACGCGATAAATTAAGGAATGTGGCCGTCGAATAAATACCATTACTCCAACTAATGGCTGATCTTCTTAGCAAGATACAATAAAACAAAGTTGATTAGGAGCAGCGTGATGTTTCGGCTATAACACGAAAGTTTTGGATGGATATACTGTAGTATGGGATGCTATAAAATGTTTATTATCACTGGCTGTTGTTTTAATCTTAACGTGAATCTCGAGGAAGTAAAAACACATGGCAGAAAAAAAATGGAAAACGAACTGAATTGTCTCAATTTGTACGTATAATTTGCACTTAAAGCACAAAGGAATATATGCATACATAATTTCGTTATGAGGTTCAAGTGTAAACATTTTGTTTCATATGAGAGGATTTTGTTTACTTTGTGGTGGGAAACAATTCTCAATTTTCCCCATCTTCCCCTTTAAGCAAATCCGCACGAATTCCTAATCCCTATACTCTGTATCCGAGAGGATCAAACTGGAGATACGATGTATCTATACCTAAACATTGTACCGCTTAGAACGAATTTCGAGTTACAGAAATAAAGAATAATTAGTGTTTTGTAGCTGTCATAACACTTGGTCATTAATTAAAGTTATTACAATGGACCAACAAAAAAATAATAGCATATTAATTTAAAGCGGAATGTGTAATAAGAACACGAACGTTAACGAGCATCTGAGCCATCAAGCAAGTTGGAGTTTTCGAGAATAATCGTAACGAATACGTGACAGACTTGAAATATATAAAAAAAAACGTCATTTGAGTTCATTGAACCTCTAACTTTATTGCGAAATTCGCGTTTCCGAACTATTTTTTTCATTAATGAAACATAATTGAGAATAAATAGTTGGGACTACTACAGAGTAATCATGATCGGAATAATGACGTCTTTCCTTTAATTACTACGGGTTGGTGGAATAAAAAAAGTTAAAATGGATATTCTGGCTCCTTTTGTAGATGTTTCAAACAAAGTTTTATTGTAATACTTTTTTATTGTACACCAGAAACTCGTTGAATTAAAACATTCAACGTTTCTCTGTATTTTCTTTATCTCCTTTATTAGGTAAGATACCTATTTACGCTTTATTCCCATCGAGGGAAACATTGCTATTGTTATGAATGAAATATTAATTAGGTCCTCGATTATGTTGAAGAAACTCTTAAAAACTTTAATTATATTTCTTAAAATTAGGAATACGTACACTTAAATTTCTCGAATGATTAATATAGTTCCTGTATTACACGAGGTTAAAAATTTACATTTGCATAAAATTCTTACACTAAACTAAATTAAAATGATGTTAAACATAAAAGAAAACGTAATGAAACATAAAAAAAAGGAAAAGACAAGAGTACCGTTATCAAAGCCATTTTGATATAAAGGTTTTTTAATCACCAAAGATGTTTCTAAGCCACAAACAAACCAATATATGAATTTGTAACGTGTTTAGGCTCAGAACATGAATTTTAATTAAAACGCATTTTATATTCAAACCAATTTATGTTCTTATTTGTCTGTAACAAACGAGCTATCATCTAAATCACTCGTAATAGCGGACTCTAATTTTGTGCAATGATTTATTTAAAACGATTTCAAATAATTATTTTTGAGCATCGACACCATTATAACTATTGTTTAAGCTGGCTAAAATATGAGCTGACAGTCGAATAGATCACTGATTTATACTTAATGTAGGCGTTCGAATATAGTATAAACTCATCGACTACATGATAATTAAATTTGACCTCAGGCGTTAGAGGAAACGACTATGGTATTTATTATCACACCGAAATTTACTTGACACGTTAAAATACCAGGTGCTCGGCTTGTTCCCGTGGCAGTAAATATAGTTAACGCTGCATAAAAATGTGTAAGAGAAAGAGATTATTCAATTATTATTACCGTGTTATCGTGTAAGATTTAAGAATAGACAGCGCTAAACAATCTACCATTTGATTTTATTAGCACGTCGGAATATGCCTTATTGCACTTAGCTTTAAGATCAAAATCGCATCACAGATTGCGTACCTTTACACGTGAGTACTTTAAAATCTGAGGCATTGATCGTATAAGAGTGTGTTAGGGTTTTTCGCATAAAATACGTTTCGTTGTTGTTCCCTCAGGCATTACCTTTATGAAGGGGTGACAATTTGATTACTTCGGTGAGGGTATATTTTTATATAATGGACGGTTCTTTACAAGTTCTTACAAAGCAAGCCTCTGATGTCGAAACTGTTAAAGTTAAATATCGAAGTACATAAATGCATTTTTAAAAGTATATGTATTTTTATTAAAAAGTTTAGAGCCAAATTGGGCCTAGTAAATTTTGCTAGTTAATAGAATTAAAATAATTTAAATGAGACTTTTTAAAACGTTATAGTCATCATCATCTATAATCAAGTAAATAGTATGATTGTTTCACTCAAACATGCTTTTAATTGATATTTAAATTTACCAAAACTATAATTATGTAATTGGCAAATAAAAGATTTTGTCAACTACTCAACGAAAAATGACACACCCGATTCATTTTCATTTAGTATAAATAATAAATGGTTATGAAAATAGAAAAGACCACACTCACTGAACTATTTTAGAAACGTTGTCCAATAAAAAATAAACGATGATATTAACGCCATTTTAATGAGCGCCCGACGATCATTGCCTAAAATGTCATAAATACGTTCGCGGCCTCAAGAAGCGTATTAAAAAAACTCAAAGGGATTTAATGCCTATATGATATGTTACCGGAAGCTCGATCATTAGTGAACTGTTGTAAATTTTACAAATTAGTGGTTTATGACAAACTAAAATTGATGAACTTTTGTCGACTTTAATTTTTTCAAGTGTCGAGTCCCATTTATAACAGATGTCGGCAACTTGATGAGGCGTGCGGTTCTTAATTTTATCAATTACTTAGTCTGGCCATAAATACTGTTACACTTAATTATAAAAAAATATTACATTTGAATTTCGAATCTGTCGTTTTTATACGATTGTTCATTGTGTTTTCTCATTTTGGCGCCAATACATTGTAAAATATTTTGCGATATTAAAATGGT
>DVXP01002245.1:0-13104 GCA_018235645.1 Junonia grisea | reverse complement strand
GCAGTCCACTGCTGAACATAGGCCTCCCCAAGTTTGCGCCAAACATCCCGGTCCTCCGCAACCCTCATCCAGCCCACTCCGGCAACCGCGCGTATGTCTTAAGTCCAGCGGGTCAGAGGGCGTCCTACATTACGTTTGCCAAGACGCGGTCTCCACTCCAGTACTCGTCAGCTGCAACGGCCATACCGATGACCGCCTGCGACAGACGTGGCCGGCCTATTGCCACTTCAGCTTGCTGATTTTGTAGTACTTGCTTCAGATTTTGTTGGAATAGGAAACTAATATGAAGCTCGACGATGGGATAAAATATCTAAAAAATATGTAACTATACCATGTCCTAAACTTGTACAATTATATAACAATGGCTTGGGAGACCTGTAATCCGATCATCTAATTAGTTTGTATCGTATATTCATTAGATCCAAAAAATGGACATTGCACATTGCACAATTTCACGCCATTGATCTAGCACTAACCAATAACTGAACACTAGAACACCCAGAAAATTGCTAAACCTGTAATGTACCAAGTAGAAATGATTAGACAGTGAGCGAATCCTTCGAAAATTTCGTCAAAAATAAGAATAATCCGTACAATGTAAATAAAATAATAAATAAAATATTATAATAATACATATTATATAATTTTGTCTATATCTATTATTATTTATAATTGTATATAATTGTCTAATATTAAAATAGTAATATATATCATTTATTTCTTAAATATGTCTTACTACAGCACTCTAAACCTGATGTCCATTCAAGTGGACATCAAAATTTCCAAAAATCTAAAAACGATAATTCACATATTGATACAAAAATCCCTTAATTGACCTTCTCCCTCACAGATGAACCTTAAAAACATTTTTATTGATGCATAATGTAAATTCAGGTCCGAAGGGGCTAGTGGTATCCATGCGCTGCACGTGACCAGCCCACCTCAGGCGTCCGATTTTTATGTGTCATTATCAAAATTAATTATTTATAAGTGCATATAAACAGACAGGCGCGGATCCAAGGGAGCCCCCTCCCTTGGATCCGCGCCTGTCAATGGGGGCCCTCTGAACCTCAATCACCAAACTACTTTTTCACATCGAAATGATTAAATATTTTTTTGGTATCACTTCGTTTGTTCTTCGTATCGTTTTCAATTTGATTCTCAGTCGAGGAAACTACCTCCCCCCCCCCTTTCTGTAATACATTACGAAAACCCTTATTTTCTACCAAAATGTTTAAATTTTTGTAGGGGTATAAGTATCACTTTGATGTGATCACCGATGTCCTACTATTTCCTGCGATTTGAGAGTATAGTATGTGATTACGATCCCGCACATCGCTTTTGCGCTGATAAAAAATTGCCCGATCTTCTTGACAAGCGACTTCCAGATCGTCTCCACCTGTTTAAAAATTTTGAATGAACAGTAACGTCACTTTTGATAACTAACGAGAATTCGCTTTCTTCACGCCATGTGTATTCTTCACGCTATGTGTATATCTACACGATACTAATGACTCCTCTCCGCCGCAGACTCAAGATCTTACTTTTTAATCAACCGATGACCAATCCGGGCGTATTCTAGATGCGCATAAATTAGACAATACCGGCATAAAGGCCGCAAACTTCCTTTTCCATATATACTACATTTACTACATTTCGGTACGGCTAGCCAGTAACTAGGAGTTCTTCTCAAAACTGTCACCGACACGTCGTGACCGTAATAATCTGCGAACAAGGCAGTTACATACCCTTCAGCTCAACTCATCGAACCAAGCAACCTGTGATAGCAAGAGAACACGGTAGTAACCAGATAACCGAGAAGAGTGAATATATTACCCTCCTGAGTGAATGTATTACTACCCCGCTGACAATACACTCGAAGTTTGATTCTCTTCACTGAGGTTATGCAATTATTTTCGACCACCAGTGAATTGCCCGATGTCGAAGAGCCCACCCATGGCGTCGATATGTTGCTGAACAATATTATCAATTTTTTTTAAGGGTCATATTTTTAAAGGTTCTGGGTCGAGGCTGCATGTTCGCAGTCTCGATTTAACAGCTTGAGGAACCATCACCGCGATGTCATTAGTCGAAGTGATACTTATGTCCCTACAAAAATTTGAACATTTCGGTATAAATAAGGGTTTTCGTAATGTTTTAGGGAAAGGGGGGCAATCTAGGTCGAGAATCAAATTGAAAACGATATGAAGCACCAACGAAGATCACATCGAAGTGATACTTATGCCCCTACAAAAATTTAAACATTTCGGCAGAAATAAGTTTTTTTTTAATGGTTTAAGACCTTTAGGGAAAGGGAGGCATTTGCCTCGGTCGAGAGTATCATCGAAAATAATATTAGACATCAATAAGAATTAATTATGAAAAAGTAGATGATTGAGGTTCAGGGGGGACAATTGCCCCCATTGCCCCCCTCCCCTTGGATCCGCGCCTGCATACACCTATATATAATTATACACATAAATGTATGCCTACGTAGACAAAATAATTATCCACTTTTTGACCCACTTTTGGGTTAGGTGCCTAATTTTATTTTTATTTTCTAAATGTAATTTTGTTTCAAATAAAAGTGTTCTTTCTTTCTTTCTTTCATTATTTTTGGACTTTTACAGACGTCTGGAGCAAGAAATTAAAAATGTTTAGATTTAAAATATCATTATCTATGCTATTCCTTACGTTTTCAAGACGTGCGCTTACAAAATACCGTTTTAAGAAGACGTAACGTGCCATGGTAAGATTGTTTGACAAGAACGTCATATGACGTCATCCGTTTTGGGCACGTTACATATTGTACGAGCTAACACGAGTAATCTTGCAGAGAGGGTGTACTGTTAAACGTTATAAACCTATCCAATTATAGCAGAACCATAGACAAAATTCACTTTTTTTTGTTATTATAATATGTCCAAAACAGGAATATATTTTTACTGGTGTAATATTATGAAATACTAACGCTTGTGGGAGTTTTAATGGCCATAGAGCTGCAACCCCCCGTGTCGTTGCGAGGTAGGTGGTTGTCGTTGATTGTTCCAATTATGTCATCCATTTGCAGTAGGAATAGCTGAAAGCGATAAATAAATATTGACTCATTATGAATAAAACTTACGCATACTCAAAACAAATACTCATTAATTAAGGAGGTGTATTGATTGATGTAATCTTTCAAATTTTATCTGTGATTTAAGTCCTTTAATCACGGAAATGTATTTTATAGATATCGTTCATATCAGATGCATATATTAATGTAAATTGGATATTATTTATGATTAGATTATTTGTACAATATTATATGGAAATAATATCGGAAAATAGACTTTAGGGCTGCGGTTAACCGAATTATAAATGATAAATGTAACCCTGTAACATTCGCAGCGAGCTTGATACGAAATATTGAATATGAAATGAATAATTACATCGTACTTAACATGTAAGGAAATGACCTATGCATATTACTACTATACATCCTTATCATATGACACCGTGCGATGACAAGGTAAGGCAAATTATAGGTATAGGCAAAGTAGAGGTAACTTGAAATATCTGAACACGAGACGAATTAGGATTTGCGCATGTCCGTTGAAATAATATCGACTCTGATTGATATATGCCAATTTTTTAGTTCTGCTTAACGTAATGGTCATCAGTAGGTTCAGATCGTTCAAGTTTCGTGAATCGGACTATGTCTGTCTACACATAGATGTTGGCCATCGTTTAGCAATGCTCGGCTTGTGAGTAAGCGTATAGCGTGGATTGTATCAGTCTATCACCGCCCTAAAATCTAATAGCCACTTTCATATTTAAAATGTTTGTGTTTCTAAAGAGGATACTTTCAAAAATATTGGTAACATTTTTATACAATTCTAAAGAATGAAATATAAATATTTGTAATAAGATTGATATTGATATAAACCTGATGGAATGGTACATTAGCACCATCTGCGACGCCTTGCATTTCCTTAACATAATAAGGAAACCGTTTCTTCATATTGACGAGTGTCTTTTCGTAGGCATCCCTGCCGGTATCCGTTTTGTATTCCCTCTCGAAATCTCTCAGGTTCTGGTATGATGATATGAAACTCTTGATGACGGACGCGAAGTTACGACCCTGTGAATTAATTTTTAATGCTAAAGTAATAATTTTTAACGACAAACGATATAAATTTTCAAAATTGTTTCTTTACATTTCCTGACGTTTCACGCGAGTATAAATTTAAAACTCTCATGACCGCTTAATTAATACTAAACCTACCGACAATTCTAGTATATACTTTTCTAATAAAATAATAGACCACATTGTCTGTTTATCATAGAAAAAAGCGTAAATAGCTAAATTAAAGAATGAAGAATATATTTTCTTATACATATGAACATATTCTGAGAGTTGATACATAGTTTAATAACGGTATTACAGCGTTTAATCAGTTTGGCCGGTACTTGGTACTTTTAGTGTTAAAGCCAGAAATTTTTGACCGTAAGTTAACGGGCTACAAACAGTGTTTTGATTCATACAATTCATTGATCAATTTTAATTAGATAATAACAGTTTTACATGGTTATTCATGCATGCAACCTTCCGTTTATCTAAAACCTCGTGCATGTCAATGATCGTGAAATACATTGATAACACTTCAAAGAGACCTTGCTTCGAATGTAGTACGACGGCAGGTATTATTTTAAGATAAAAATTACGATGTACGCGGTAATTATCACCTTTTATTTATTTTCGTTTTTCGCTAATATATATTATTCGTTAATATTTTTCTAGGGAATACAAATAAATTACTACTATATACTTATATATTAACGGAAAAAACCGTTTGGGTATGTACTAATCAAGACCTTCTTCTCAAGATCGTGTGGTACGATCAAATTAAAAGTAATATTAAGTACATAAATTTACATAAACTACATTCGTTTGAACCCAGGAAAATATTAAACTTTTATTTTCCACTAGCTGGTGCCCGCGACGTTGCACGCGTTTATATCGGTTTCGGGTATATACCTATATATACCGACGTCTTTTAATTATTATTAAAATAAGTATTTATTTATTCGTTTTTTATTTGTTACATATTATGATATCTTGATAATTTTGTCTATGCTTATTGTCTTTCACCATTCTTTTTTTTTAGTTTTTGAGTTTGTGTTGTGAGCGTGAATCGTGTCCGATACGTACGCTGGATGTAAATGTATATAGTGACCATGATTTTTTTTGGGAGAGTGAAAATCTTTTGTTCCTATTAACTTTTCCGGTTTAAAATTCCTAGCCTATATGTAGGCGGAGCACCTAAGCTGCTACCATACCAAATTTCATCGCAATCGAGTCAGCTGTTTCTGAGATTAGCGCGCACAAACCCACAGACAAACAGACAAGCAGACAAACAGACAAACAGACAAGCAGACAAACAGACAAACACACAGAATCGACTTTTCTAAGATTTTATTATATGTATAGATTAGCCACTTATTATGCCGCACATTTTCGCAAGGCAAGGCACATAAAATATTTTCGCAAGGCTATCAAAATTTAAAGGGTACTTTTGCAAAGCATTAAAAAGCCTCGTGCTTTATATATAAATAAAATAAGAAAAACAAACTATTGTATATATCATATTCTCTTAATGTATATATGTATTACAATTAGTTGAAAAAATACTATATATGTATTACAGTTAGTTGAATTACAAAAATAAAATAGATTTAAGAGACTACGATGTGGCAACATGTCATTAATGTATTATTATTATAATATATTTATTGTAGTTTTAATTGTACTACAATGGTGCAAACCCACGTATCAGGCTATGTACGAGTATATATGTTTTGTAGATGCAGACGCACATACATACACTGTCACTGATAAATACATAACCCTCCTTTGAGTGGCATAGTTCAAAACACCATTTGAAGACAAAAACAATTCAATAGTTTGTTTTAAAACCGGAATTAAGAATTGAGAAAAGATTTTATGTGCGAGTAGAGCTTATATAAGAGCATAATACCTAAATCGCATACAAATCACAATTTTGGAAAATAAAACTATAGATTTTTTTACAAAATATCATATCTGAAAAGGAAAACTTTAAATATAAATATCATATAACTCACAATGTCAAAGCCGACATCATAGTGGGAACCCTGCAGGTACAGTACTGGGACCGCGCGGCGCCTGCCCAGTTGTTCGCATAACACCGTACCTGTAAACAAAAAATATCCTCTATATCTATCAAGATAAAAGTTTTGTATGTATGTATGTATGTATATGTAATCGTAACAAACGTAACACAGCGTGTTCATATCCCACTGCTGGGCTTAGGCTTCTTCTCCTATTAGGGAGAAGGTTGTGGAGCTTAATCCACCACGCTGCTTCACTGCAAAATGGTGGATATACATATACATGAGTCAGAATTTCTTCCGACACATGCAGGTCTCCTCACGATATTTTTCTTCACCGCCAAGCTCGAGATGAATTAAAACACAAATTTATCACTTGAAAATGCAGCGGTGCTAGCCAGGGCTTGAACCCGTGACCTTTAGTTAAGACCCACGTGTTCGCACCACTAGGCCATCTTGGCTCACCAATAAACTACATGGGCCGTATTACGTCAGTGGTCACGTGACATAATACTTATATATTTTGTGTACAAACGGTAGTCATGTGACCGTCACTGGCTGGAATTAAGAAATCATAATACGACCCCCGAACGAATTTCAAAAATTCTTTTTTGTTATGCTGATTAACATAGACTATATATTTTTATGGTAATATCCCTTTTTAGGGTTCCGTAGTGAAACCCTCATAGTTTCGCCATGTCCCTCTGTCTGTCTGTCTGTCTGTATGTCTGTCCGCGGCTTTGCTCAGAGGTCTTTAATACTAGAAAACTGGAATTCGGTTTGAGTATACATATAAATTATGCCGAAAAAGTCGTACAATAAAATCTTGAAAAATATTTTTTGTTAGGGTGTCTCCCCTATATGTAAAGTAAGAACAAAAAAAAAATTTTCTCATTTTTCCCATAGTGTGGGGTGTCGTTGGATAGGTCGTTTAAAATATTATAGGCGTGGGAAAACCATTTTTCTGAACGAGGAACAGTTTCCAAAATATTAAGCTTCAAAATGTCAAATTTCCTTAGAGTCAAGTGTCGCCCCTCTACTAAACTACTGATTCTAAAAATATGAAAAAATTTATGATATGTAGTAGTACATATAATGAATTTAAAAGAAAAATTGTCACGGAAATCTAGACTTTTATAGTTATCGAGATATAGTCGATCAAATTAAGAATGTAATTTCGCCCAAATTTCATTGAAAATTGTTAAGATAAACATGTTAATTGGTAAAATATAAGTAAAATTTAAAGATCAAATGAATTAATGTCCATATAAACTACGGAATCCTTTATGCGTGTGGCTCGACATGCACTTGGCTACTTATTATAATCTTTATTTAGTTCGTAGGAAGCCAAAGCGGAATATTGGTTTGTTAATATATAATCAACTCCCACGTAAAAAGTACACCGTAAGATACAACAGCAAAAGAGAGGTCGTATATTTTATAATTTTCCATTAGGATTTTAGACTACTCTACTGTCTTTTAATAACTCAGCAATTACTTAAATAGAAGTTTTTTAATAAAGTGTGTTAAACGAAAAGATTGACACAAAAAATATTCACCCAGTTTACGACCGATTGTTTTTATAATTTGCAAGGCGCATAATTATGCACGTTTTTATGTCAGGCCGATATTGCTTAAAATGAATTTAAAATTTGATTTTTTTAGTTATTTATAAAGGGAATTTGTCATTATTAATGATAGAAGTAGAAATACGTTGTTGTTGGGTATTTATTAAAGTCATGTGAAAATGGTCAATGGTCAAAAAAAAAAAACCATTACATTAATATTTATATAATTTTTGAAGCGCATTTTTATTTAGAGTTTTTATCTTAATAAATTAGGGTATTGTACAAACTCATCACATACAAAAGTTTTTGGCACTGAGTGTAAAATCAAAATACAAACTAGAAATAGTCATTATAAAAAATAGCTATATAATTCAAAAGACAGCAGTATTTCTATCTATAGTAGTTTAAATTAAAACAATTAAATATTAAAAAGTTTTAACTATACCTTACACCTACGCGAGGTCGAAAGGATTGTTTACCTACAGGATGTGAAAAAAATACACGTCAATTAATACATGTCACGTTTTAATTTAATTTTAAAATTAATTTTATTCTTTATTATTTAAAAAAACATGAACCAGGAGGTATTGTTATAATACAATGATATATTGTGAAGTGATTTTTTTTATTATCTTTAGCTTTTTCGAAATATGTACCTGTATTAATATGTACCTTATTACGTCTTTGCAACCTGCAAAGACGTAATAAGAGACGTTTTTGTATTTTTTTAAAACCGTGGAACCGAATTATGTCACCGTGAAGTTAGTTCGAATGTAAGAAAAGGATACAGACGCAATGAAATCAATTCTTTCTTAAGCGGAACAAATGTATTATTAATATTCAAAACTCAACAGCTTGAAATATTACAACTATAAAAGTTGTTTTAGAATTCTAATCGGAAAAACCGAAGTAGAGCTAGTTTGTAAGTGGTAACGAATAGATAATTAACGGTTTTTGAAAGTTTATTTTTGAAATAATCATAAAAACATACTTTAAATTTAATAAATATTCCCGAAAACCAGTGTCACGTTTATTCAAATAAGCATTGTAATTAACCTACTGGGGGTGATACACGCATGCCTATAAACCTAATTTTTTTATAAGAATTACTGTTTACACCTAACATGTGTACAAATAGATGATAATAAGATACCACTATTCCATCACGTTAAAAATGTTTGACGTTATTTTTAAGCCTTCAACAATAACACCTACGCGTACCTATTTACATACATCGTAACTAAATTTACAATGGTTATAAAAGTCAAGAGGAATCCAATTATACTTTTGTTATTTAAATTATTATAATTTAAACAGCGAAGAGCGTGATATCCGGGACAAAGCACGGTATGTTTATATTTTCTCAAGCTAAATTCTTGACTTGACTTCTGTTAAATCGAAGAACAATATCTGACATGGTTTACATACGTCTAAAAAAGGTTATTTGCTTGGCAGACTAATTAATCGTTATTGTAATCACGCATCGATTTGAACATCATTAAAAATTATGTTAAACTCATAATAATAATATACGTGCACCTGATTTTACAAAACAATACAAACCTACTATATGTAAACTCAAATTGGATTACTAAGTATTTTTAGTAGGTAAAAAATTTAATGTATATGAGGATTTTATTTCACATACAAATGACGTTAGAAGCCTTCGGATTTGGACATTAAGGAAACCATTACATACCATTATGCTCCTTCATTTTACGGACGAGGTCGAACTACAAATTTTTCGATTTTTTTTTTTAAATTTAGCCGCACGTTTGGCCGTCTCTGGACAGAGGCGCGATTGACACTGCGTACTGTTGATAATTCTCTGTGTATATTATAGTCGTTACTCTATGCTTTAACCACGATCGAGGATGGGCTGAAATATCGTGCTGAGGATCTCTCAGTCGAGTTCGAGAAATGGCATGAGATTTTTTCCTCAAAATCTATATCCTTTTCAACATCCTAAATTATTTTTTTGTTTACGATTCGTTTATCTACATTTTAACGTTGTCTTTTTTGCGGGCGTCTTCGTTATATTTGCTTACGAAGAAATATAAACGTTATCTACATTCAAGGAAATTTAGACGACTTTTTTTTATTTATAATCGGTGTGGTGTTTTGTTTTGTAACTGTTAAATATTTGTGATATTTTATATATTGAGTAAATAAGTGAACAATAACTTTAATAAAAAAATTTGATCATTTTGTATTTAGAAATTATGTTAATATTATAGTTTTATTTATTAACAATAAAACCGGTTTTATAAATAAAAGCTATTAAATTATTGTTAACAAATATTATCAATTTACATATAATATCGGTATACAAGTATTTGCTATTCTAGTAGGTACATCGATACAATCTTACCAATTTTATCATAAGTACCTAAGTGATACTAATTACTAACTGCATAATAATTTTGTTTATAACTTGTAGAAATAATGTTATACAGTTAAGTATAGATTACGTTCTATGAATTACTTACATAATTAAATAAAGATCGGCCTTCCTTTGATCCTACTTCAATAATAAGAAAGTTACATTAAAATTCATAATGTAATCGTTATTCAAGTCAATATCATTGTGCTATAGCAATTATAATAATTAATGTAATGAAGGCAGCATTATTATTTATTATTAAGATTATAAAGATTATTTATATTTAGACTTATTTTTGACAATGAGAATATTACGTTTATCCTTTTCGTAATTTACTAATATTATACTAATCTAAAAATATAAGTACATCATTTTAAAGTGTAATATTGATATTTATACCAATAACATCTTCAATGAATTTTTCACAATTATATATATGATACATATAAAACAGAGGCTAATAAGTGGTGGGATCAAGCCTTCGGTTGATAAGGTTCTATCTTTATATATATTTTTTTCCAGTCCTATGCCCAAAGGTTGTCTGGAAGAAATTGCTATCTTAGCAATAAGACCGCCTTTGTACATTTTACTTTAAATGTATCTATTTCATTTGTTTCATTTTACTGGTGTACAATAAAGAGTATTTGTTGTTGTTGTTCTATGAAGAGAAATCTTCTCACAATAGGAGCCGTGTCGACAAATATCGCTTTGTAAACTGTCTAACTGATATTCTCAATATGGACCTTATCATTTTCAGTCTTTACTAGATTTTGCTCGTGCGGATTGGCGATCCTAACATTTATCGTGCGGTTATCCGATCAATCAAATTTAGGTATATCAAACTTATTGTGAATAGTTTTAGTAGAGTATATTAATACATCATGATGAAATCGGGTATGGAAGCTATGGAACATCTGACTTCACAGAGCGTATCGAATCATAATTGTTGCTGGATAATCATGGCTTATGTGAGGCAAATAATCTCCGCTAGCAAGACGTGTACATCCGGAAATAATATGTCTGATGGATTAGCCTGTACTGTGACACGCCCGCAATACACATGTATGCCCACCATGACATCCCTCACAAAATTATTCCGGTAGTTATTCGTCAAAAATAATTTCACGTCAGTGTAAGCCTTTGCGGTCATTCTCACTTAAAACCCATACCCACTTGTCGTGTGTCGTATTCGGATTATAATCGGATGTTCCAGTGGCAGAACATTTTATATGAAGCTATTCACACTTGTCATCCGAATAAAAGTAGATTTATATAGAAACGCTGACTTCCGATTAAAACCCGGATCCGAAATACGACAAGTGGGAATGGGCTCTTATGGTTACGGAAAATCCTTCTTGATTTTGTATGACAGCCAAAAGATAAGAACTGCCTCATCTCAACAGTTTTGACAATTTTCTAATATTGAGATTTGTATTTTGACTTATTTTAGTTTAGAAAAGCAGCTCGACTATGCACCAGCTTGATATAATTATACCATTGAGTAAAATTATTCCGTGTCACTTATATGAATAATGTAAGAGAATTGCTGCTGTGACGTCGCACGTTTAAAACTAAATTGAACTAACTCGGAAATTCTATAACTTCTGAAATTGCTTTAAATACTACTAGTTTTATGATTCATTTTCCAATATTCGCACTTTTTGAGTTATGTTACTTTAATTTTAATCGTGCGACGTATTTGATGAATTGATTTCACTATTAAAATATTTATTTAAAATATTGTCTCTTTTTGGATTAGGTATGAAATATAAATGATTTAATAGTTCGAATGTACGGTGGAGTAGTTGTTTTTATAACACATATTCTCTTTTTGAAGTAAAATTTACAATCTATATAGTATTTAATGTAAATAATATATATGAGTATAATTGGCTTCATTTGCCAAATTTATAGAAAAATGATGAAGAATAAATTTAATAAGATAAAATAAAATTCGGTATAGTTTAATTAAGGTTTCAATTATGTTACTATTTTTTGAGATATTATACTACTTGTTTGAGATCACTACGAAAACTGAATTATGAACTTCAAACCTCATACATAATCTAAGCTAAGAAATAATAAAATGTCATTTTCGTGAACTTTGACCCTGAATATTTTTTATACACACGGTTAACGTAACGTGTTACTAATTTTTCAGTTTTTTTTTGTGAATTAATTAATGCAAGGGCATTTTAGGGCTACAAAATACATACTCATATAATGTGAGACGTCGCACAAAAAGTCGAGGGTGTTGGGGTGAAATATTATTTGGGACTTTGTTATTTTCGACGTTGGCCTCATCGGTCATACAGAGCATTTGGGTAGAAGCATAAATAATTGATTTTAATAGTATACGTAGAGGTTTATAGATTTATGCATACTATCATCATATACGCGATATCCTAACATTGACCTCACATCCACTTACCTACACTAAGTCTCGTTAATAAATTGGATTAAGCTAACCCAGCTAAGCCGCAATAACAACGTTACATTGGCTTCGATAAATCGATTTTAAAATAGAATAGAGAGTTTATACATAATTTAATAAAATTTATCTATTTTATCTGATACCCAACATACGATATTTCTGATTAATAACAATGTCGGGTAATGTAATAATTTGATATTCTTTTACGTATTTTTATTCAATATTGTTAAGTGCCTTTCATTTCCGCTCAGAACAGGTTTCGTTTTATAATCTACCATCTAATGTTATTAAAACACACCATTAGACGTATATCAAGGTATTAAACTTTTGAATACCAGTTTTATTAGGAATTAAGTTTCTGTAATGGATTTCAAGAGATAATGTAAATATTCTTAATTTTTTGTTTGTAAAATAAATGTATATAAGTACAGTTTAGTAGACCACCATAACATGCCATTCTGAAATATTTATCATAAACGAATTAGAGTTGCATTAATTAAATTATAAATAACTAGCGGCTGCCCGCGACTTCGTCCGCGTCAAACAATTTTAAGGATTTCTTTCAGTTTTTAAAATAAAAGTAGCCT
>DVXP01002244.1:0-13107 GCA_018235645.1 Junonia grisea | reverse complement strand
TGATCACAATGTTTTATACGTTACACTGTTATTTTGTGAACAATGTATTACATCCATAAAATTTAATTCCAGTTTACGAAATTATGTATTTAACAAAATATATTAGATATTTATCTCCAGATCTGTCACGCTACAGTAAATTGCTAACGCTTTAAAATCCTGCGTCTAAATAATTAAATGGTTAACAGCCTGCCAAAGGAAACATTATAAATCGTGGTGTACAAGGTGTGGAAGTGGCCAAGTTTGCCAAATCGCCAGCCGACCGGTGTGTACATATTGGCAAGTGTTCGGACTTCACTGCCAAGTTTCCTCCCAGACTTGGACGTGCGATGTCCGCCAGGTGCCAAGCCGTCATTCGTTTAAGGTTCCTGGCGGGCGGGATAGGGTGAGGGAGAGACTCCGGATAATTTATTTGCTTTAGACTTTTTTAACTGGGTTAATGAAAAAGTGCTAGAGTACATACAAAAATAAATCGTTGATGGCAGATGTGTTTTTTCTTCTGACTTTTTTATGTGAAATTGAATACTGTAGTGGAGGTCTCCGTTAAAGCAATATAAAATGACTGTAGTTGTTTGTTTATGGCCTTGTTTCAACAAACGAGATTGCTGGCTCCCCGGGCGAGAATCGCAAGATGAAATTCTTTACTGTTCAAATGTATACTAAAAATATTTTTTTTTCTTTTATTTGAAACAATTTTATTCGAAAATGCTGTTCAGTATACTATGCAATAAATGCAAAGAACTATGATTTATGAATGTGGTAAGAGACTTTATAATTGTTTTTACAACAAAAAAAAACTTGTAAAAAAACACGTTTAAATGTTGTAGCATATATTTAAGCTTATAATTACATAAATATAATGAAAAGTTAATTATTACAAAGCTTTCATTGATCTTGACTCTATGAGAGTTTGGATAGTTTTGTAATAGTCAGTACTATGAATAAAGCAGGAAACGTCTATTTCCAAGTAAAAAAGGATAACATATTAATAATGTTTTATAAAATTAAGCGTAGAAATTCAATTGCTGTCAACGTAACATCATAACTCTCCAACAAGGAGACAAGATATTGATGTAAAAGTGAATTTACATGGAATTTCAGTTGAGATATATTACCAATTCAAAGAGACGAGACAAAAATAATATTTCTTTAGATCTAAAATCATCTATAATCAGGCGTAACGTCATTTATCTCGTATCTGCACCGTAGCATCGCTGGAGGGAAACGGGGAGATGTAAACCTGGCAAGTATAGATGGGTGGGGTTTCAAAGACCAAGCGTTGGTTTTCCTGCCTTCTCTCGCTGCCCGGGTTATAGTTGCCAACAAATTAATATTTCCCTACTTTGTTGCTTATGGTGCCACAATCCTCGATGTTATTACATTTTCTATTGGTCGTTTTACGAGCCTTTAGTTAAGGTCGAATGAAGATCGTAGCTGATTTTATATATAATTTTGTTAGACATTTTATTTTTCATAAAATGTACGTTAAATACCTGAAATTAAACATAATAATTGTTGCAATAATGTTTTTGCCCTGTTAAAATATTATTTTAATTTATTTAAGTAACGTCGTATAACATATTTTTTGTTGTTTCTGATATTGTAGTAATGCAATATGCTACAATAAATTATAAAAGATACAGATATAAAAACGTACAACGTCACAACAAAAAATAACAATGTTTTAGATAAAAGTTAAAAAGGAACCATTTTTAACGATTATATAATAATACCACCTTCACTTCATACATCTAAGTCAAAACAATAAATGTTACTTATATAAAATACTGGCAAGAAACAATCAGAAAGGAAAAAAAAGGTGATTATTCCCATGTTCACTTAAAAACGTAATCTCTTATCTATAGTGAGTATCATAAGTTATTAACAGAGATTATAATGGCGGCGCTAAGGCAGGTAAGGGTTAAGGCAATTTATTTAATATTGATACAAGTTATTGCTCTAAATTACAGATGATTGTTGCGGTGCCTTGACAGCAACCCTGGGGTTATTTATAGTTAAGATTGCACCTCAGGAAATAAGTTGGGTTTCACTATTAAATTATCAACATGGTGAGTCAATTTTTTGTTAACTTCCTTACCTCACGTATACCTTCTTTTGATTAATTTGACAGATTAAAAATAATAATGTATGTATATAATAAAAATAATAATGTATATATATATATATGCTATAAAGAAAAAATAATATTTTATACTACACAAACTACACATTGCACTGTTTTCATCATTGAAAGATACAAGCCCAAAACCACTTTGGAATTGTCCCAAATTCCTGAATATTCATATAAACTCCAAACAGATCTGCCGACGAAAAATTTTGCACCAAAATCAAAAAACCATTGACCTCAAAGTGCGCAAAAACTCTAGATTCAGATGCGTCATACGTTACAATAAGCTGTTAACAATCTTTTTCCGTTCCGACCCGTAATGCGCCTTAATGATAGCACCGACCCATGGCCAGGTGCCATTGTTTCAAGTAATTCCTCTTGAAATGGATCAGATATTACGATTTTTTACTGGCAACACGATATAATTTGGGGCCCCATTTTTATAGCATTTTTCTTTTCAATTTCAAGCTTTTTGATTCGCCTGGTGCACAAATGCTGATTTAAGACGTCTTTTAATTCTTCTTGTTTCAGAATTTACCAAAATTTCGCGTTCGTCAAAGTACAGAAAAATCTATAGTTTGACTTTTTTATCGTACGTGTAATAGCTGGATTATCTTTCTACCTGAGATTAATTGTTGATTGCCGGTAATATAAAACGTGACCAACGGTTTAAAGTGACCATTTGCGGGTAACGTTAATGACACGTATACTTTTATATGTTCTGTGGTGGCGCTGCAGACTAAATTCCTTGGAGTATTCACAAAAATACGTTTAATTTAAATTATAATCAATTTTGTCAAAATTGTTGTCCAAAAACTACATAGTCAATCGAATAGAATGGACACGCAATCAAAGGTGTGGCTAAATTTTTCAAAAAAGAAATACAAATAATACTAACAAAAATTGCTAAGACTTTTACTTTTTGGGGTGAGATGGGGTCTATAAACCTATTTATAATAAAGTAAGGAATTAAGAATCACAGCAACTGATGGTAACTTGAACCATTGATCTGCTTAGGATAGGTATTTAACAAGTAGAACACTTTTTTTACTCTTTAACGTCTGATCTAAATACCATAAAATGGATGAAGAAATCGACTCAGAAAAAGCACTTTTTTTGCTTGCTTTGAAGTTTCTCCATTGAATTCGACTTACGTTACGACAATTTCAGTTCACCCATTGAATAATTTCGATACGCCAGTATCAGTTTAGCAATATTTATTTGACATGGTTAAATTATCGGCGCTGGTCGTAAATGGGGCATGGTATCGACAATCTGAAGCCGCGATAGCGACACTGCTTGCACAAGATGGTGTGTCAAGCACGATGCCCTCGATATTTTGAGGTGTTTTGTTGTTCGAAGCGATTGTTGATATGATAGACTTAGTTATAGGCCGATGGAATTAGGTTGACGAGAATCTTCGGTCTAATTGGTTTTATGATATTGGACTTGTGGATTTAAATTTCCCATGATGTTTATTTCAGTCTGAGCGTGTTGTTGTTTCTTTATTGTTTGTTATTAAAGAAATACTTACATGTTGTGGAATGTCCTCTGTTGTGACAATATTAGATAACAGCGCAGTGCATCGGATGTTGCGTCGCAATGCGTCGACTTTACGCGTCACTAGCTCTCTATTGCTTGCCATTAAATCTAACGATAGCTTCTTCGTTTCCTGCTTCGATATTAAAAATTCAATCAATGTTAAATTCTATACATATTTTATTAAATTTCATGTACGAGCATGTTCTAAAAATTGTATAGACTATTAAATTGAATGAATCAGCTTATATCTGTATTGTCATGTATTTATGATTCTTTTTCATTGCGAACAACTGCTGCATGTATGAAATATAATAGGTTATTTTTTCTTTCACTGTTAAATCGATATTAAAACTCTTAATACAGCTTTTATACTTTTTACAACTTAGTGAATGCAGTGGCAATGTAAGTGAGAAACTTTTTTTTTCAATCGTAAATAATATTGGATATTCTCAAGTGTACGCGAGCACCAACAATTGAATTAAACGCAATAAATTCGCTTAAGCCTCTGTCAATAGCGATCTTGATAAAATAACTGATTGATATGGACTAGTCCTGTAAGTAAAGATACGGTATGAAGTATATCTTCACATAAAAGGGATGACACAAAAATTTACACGAAGCATCGACGAGCATACGTTATTTGAAGAAGTGCCCATTGAAACGAAACGACTTTTTGTTATTTTTCTCGGACATTTTTGTTGTTACATTCCAAGGATTAGTGATGGCTACTTTCGGATTATGATTTTTAGGTATTAAATAATACGACTCCACCGATCGAAAGAAGCCATTAGCCACATTAGAAACTATTTTTCGAAGTTTTGAAAATACCATTTAGAACTTTTCTGTCACAGAACAAATCGTCGTCGCCAATCTATCAATCTTAAATATTTTGGTACATCTTTTGAATTTGGTTTTAATAATACAATATGAATTGTTACATTAAAAAAATGTCGTACTCCTGTCGCACGGCACGATAAAACAACCGGTCCGACCAAACGCAAACGTTATCCAACAATAGTCGGCCCGTCAAACAGGCTGTATCATTATAATTGACAATAACAAATGATACGGATCTACATCACAAAACCGTCCTGTCTTCGGTGTGATGGATATTGGATGCTATTGTAACATATATTTAAAGTTAATGAATCGTTCTGGCAGATTTGAAGATTAATTTTATCGATTCTCAAAGAATAATTGTTGGTATCGACCTGAATATTCATCTTTATCACATTTAATGCGTTAAGTGTTTTATGTATATACAATAGGTATGTCTAATGATCTATTTTTAAGCATTTCAGTCAGTGTTATAATTAATGATTTTGTAGCTGTTATACCGGAGTTACCTTTTGAAATTAATGCAATGAAAATATATTAATCTTTCACGACAGTAATTGCATTAGTTTATCCGGTATTAAATTATTATGTACAAGTAAAGTTGTAGCTTTGTTAAGGTTATGTTTGGTCCTGTGAATAACAAGCCACGGTTTACCGCAAAGGTGAGATGGGACATGATAGCTTGGAGTGCTTTAGAGTTATACACGACAGCTCTACCTGGAGTGTTTTTTACGCCGCTATCATATTTTTACTTTTATGGAAGTAGGGACAAAAGACAGTTATAAGTAAGGAAAAGGTAAATTTTGGTAGTACTTAAGTGCATATACATTTACCAAGAATATTGTGCTCTATATTAAGTTCAATGTTATTTACAGATATTTCTTTATTTCACTTTTCTTCCATTCAGACGATTTTCTTAACTTTTCTTAACACATAGTTGGCGTTTAAAATCTTTTGCTAGAAAGATTAAAATAGCAAAGTAAACGTTCCAAATCAGTCAATTAAGTGCCTGGTCAGTGTCAAAGAGCCTAACATCTTAATTCAGCTTCCTGCTGTCTGATTGGAGCTAATTGTGTCTCACCTTTACCCTCTTCGTCAATTATTGTAACTTGACCTAAGGGTTGAACGGCTTCTTGATAATATCGTCGCCTATTTTTCTATGTACGTTCCAATTTATTCTAGTATTTATAAAAGTTTCTAAGTTATTCTCATTTAAATAGTTTTTTTTAGCAAAATAGTATAATAACATACGTGAGCAAATATACTAAATATACTGGCAATAAGCCTCTTTCTTATTTTAACATTTGTAATCGATAATTCTTTGTATAGCAAAACAAATATAACCAAATCATCAAATCTCGAATTGCAGCATTCACTTTTATATTGCTGTTGCAGGACGGACTAAATAAATCATTTTGTAACGTTTTCTTCGCAACAAGCAATTCCAGCTAATTCAGTGGTCGGGTTATTTATAAATAATTTGCGTATTGTTCCCTCGCGATAGTACCATGCTTGTTCCACGGTGGTTACAGAGAAATTCCATTTTAACAGCTTTCAATTCTAGTTTTTACACCTTCAAACATTGAATACGTAACCAAATTACAGGTTTACAAAGATGAATAAATGCCTTTTATATTACAAGTCATTTCCAACGTGTCTTACAAAGTATGGAGTCTTTTATATCTTTTTTACTTACGTGAATTGAATGCCGCATCTCAACGACAAGACAGTCACCGCTGCCCCAATTTTTTATAATGAAAAGCCTAAGTAAATGATGCCATAAGAACTTTGGAATGGCTGATGTCGGTTTTTGTTTTATTTATTTAAGAGATATACGTAAAACTATCAACAGAAAGATTTGCTCTCTGTGCGAAATCCATATAATGGCGTCTTTAATCTCTAGCCTTTTTTGGATATCCTTATTTATTGAAGGTAATATTTTCAGGGATTAGATAATAAATGAGATGTTTTATAGTTTCGTCATGTCCGTTAATCGTTTCACGAGCGAACCAGTCTTCTATGACTAACATCAATAACTGTCTCAGCAACATTAATAGTCAACACAATGTTGCTTACTAAGTGTTGTATGTAGGTCGTAGATTCTACATCGGTGTGTCAACTTCCATACATTGCCGCATTAACGTTTATTTACTTTTCTCACGACTAATTGAGTTATTACGTTCCCGCTCCTCGTATCCGTTTATAAACGAGTTTTTAGAAGTAATTGACAGGTGACACGATATGTTAATCTGTTATTAAACACTGTTTTACATGCAAAAAAATCAGTAGCACCGTTTCTGTTATCTACAATCGTGTCATGTTTAATTGACAGCACGTTTTAACCGCTTTTGCATATTATATTCAAATCTACTAATCCGAAACAATACCGTGTTCGAGCTTACGACTTCGACTCTTCAGAATCTTGCTCGCCTTCAACCATTCAGTGTAAGCATTCATAGTTCGTTCATTGTAAATGAATCCTTATTTTCTATAAAGTAGAGTCCTCTTTCACCGCTGCAATTAAGTTTGCTAACCGGCTCTAAAATGCGGAGGTGCTCACAACGTGTAGTACTTACAACGTGTCTTTGTAAATCTGACCAATTTCGGGAGACCTTCTACCTCCCGCTGATTGTATATATCATTGGGTATATTAGGGGATTTTAAAGGTATAAAGAGGATCAGGTTTGGTTGGTTTTCGGTACGAGGTCGGGCGACAGAAGCGCTCTTATATCGGCACTATGAAACTCTGTTATTGGACAGAGCATCGTTCAAAGAGCGTTTGAACGTTCGTCAGTCACTCTGTATATTTCTTTGTTGCAATGAATCGCGTCTGTATTGACAGATGGTAGTTTTTCACGGATGTAAGTAGAATGGACGTTTGTTAATGTTGCAGACGTGATATTTCAAGTTTAATTTACCAGTTTTATTGATAGCGATCGACATGTCTCGGTTCTTTGATATACCTACTACGAAATGGTCTTGATCTTTTATTCGTTCATGGTTTTATGGTGTTTAAAATGTTGGTACTTATGATTTTAAGCCACGTAAAGCAAAAAATATGACCATTAAATTTGATGTTTCTAATAGTTTTATAATGGTTACGTCTAAAAATAAACTAGGTTTTAGACTGTCATAGAAAACATTATGGTCCGGTTTCGAGGGACCATTAAAAATAAATTAGTATAACGAAACTTAAAGTGGAAAGAATAATTTCATATTTAAATAACATGTTTTTATTCTTTGTTGCATTAATATGAAGTATATTTCTTAATTTTGTTTTTTTTACATTCACCAGTGTTTTCATTTAGCTTTATACATTGGTTATAGACAATTTATTGTGTACAACATTTATTTTTAACGGGTGGGAATTTTGTTGACTCATTTTACTTTTCCTTACGTAGACAAAAGTATTATTCATGACTAACATATCAACGGAAATATTAATTGAAATTATCCGAATATCTACACGTTGTATACAGTTACATGTGTGATGTCTTTCGCGCATGCATTATGTATATCACGTAACTCGAAAACGATTAGACATAGAATGTTGACTCTATTTAGGACTGCTATAACATCTAGTCATACACTTCCCTTTTCAATAGAAGTAGAAGGAAAACATGATATCATTGATTTTTAATATCAATCATAATATGACATTTCATTGATCTTAGTCAATCGCTGTAAAAGTAGACAATGTATAACATTAGCGGACATTGCAAATCGACCTTTATAAATTGCGATCAACACAGTCTTTTGTTGAAGGTAGAATTGGACGCCATAGATTATAATTGAGACCTGTCAAATAGCCTGATGATGATTTGTATTGTCAAATAAAGTTCAGGAAAGGTCGAGAAATAATGGGAGCATTTTTGCGCAACTTTTATTCGAAGTCATAATGTTTATAATAGCTTCGTTTTTGAATGCTGCTTATATTTGGAGACTATAATAGAGTTGGCGCCAGCATTTCTAAAACACGCCGAAAGGGGCGTGCCAATACTATCATTTAAGAGTTCCTTCTTCGGATACCTTTTTCAAAGACCGTGTCCGTTCAAATTGATATCCATTTTAATCTCACGGGATCTCAGCTCCGAATATTCACGTGTTGAAATGAAGCGTCTACTGAGAAATTTCATCAAAGATATGAATAAAACCGTAGCGAAGGAAAAAAGTCTTCAAAATGTTTAGTTCCCAGGAAACTTGTTACTCGAAATATCAGAGATCATCACGGAGCACCATGAATCATGACGGCTTAAGCCATAAAACGTTCGCCTGAACCTTCTGGGAACGTCTATCACACGTGACACGACTAAGACGTAGGAATTATGATTTTTTATACCTTCCAAGTATTGACTTGTTGATTTTAATCGGATTTCTCAAGCTGTAATTAATGCGATTATAATCAAAAGGTCAGGCTTTAATTTACATGAGACTTATCCGCATTGAAAGGTCTCACGTGAAAATGTTTCAAATGTCGCTAAAATTCGGGACTTAAAATAGACTGAACGCATAATTAAACTAAAACTGGGTCACATTTATGAAAAGAGTCATCGCTGTTGGCATTATTATTAATGGCTACAAAATTTTTGATTATATTGTCTGTGCGCGCATCACGCATCTAATAAAGGGGGAATGTCTATAATTGTATATTTGGTTAATTATCCGGATACTGATATCCTGCGACAAATTGCAGAATGTTTTTTAATCTGTCACATGTTTTTAGACTTAGGTGATGGTTATATCATGATTTCACTATAATTCTGAATGCCTTAACCGATTTAGATATGTGTGGTATCTTCAGAATCCTTTCATTATTCCGGGTGACATGGAACGAGAGTAATAAAAGAAGTGTTTTATCCGACTCTCCCGGAAGTAGGGTAATGTTTTCGAGTTAACATATGTATTCGAGTCTATTTTTTGGCAAATGCCGTAGTCCAAATAGCGTAATGGATTTTTATCTTTTTGCAGCTGTGTTATTACTTTTAGCATCTGTCTGGTTTATGGTCCTTTTGTGTTAATTTACTTATTTATTTTAACTACAACAATTTCCAGTTGATAAGGAGATAACTGATCCATTTATTTCTACAATTCCAAAAGTCGAATGAGATTATTTCTGTTATAATTGAATATGTTAAGCAGTTGCAAAATTATTTGCCAACATAAACAGTACCTACTTATTACGAAATCAAATAAGTAATTTATATTTATTTATAGATAACGGAGAATTAAAATCTATGTCACTGAATACTTATCAAGTTTTGTGGGAACGTATACATTGCTTCCTTTAGATAATTTATAATAAAGAAAGTTTTATCATCAGCTGCAAGCGTTATCGGCTCAAAGGATACCGGTTCGATATAGATTCAATCTCACGATATGAAGTCATCAACATTGATTTGAGGTATTTATATACCGAGACCGATAATTTTTGCATAACAAAGTCTTCACAACGTGAACCTCTTTTAAATATTGCATATATATATTTCGATAGGTACAAAACCTTCGGGGCTCGTTGTCGTGTTCTTTTATTCATCACGAATGTTGTATTACTCGTTTCTAACCAGTCTAATGGTGCCATAAGTTTCTTTTCAATATAAACATTATACGGCTCTGGTCGAATCGTACATTATAATGCTTTTTGTTAATAAAAAACGGATTCTGCTGACCTGGTTTGACCTACAAATTACATTGCCATTTCGATACTCGAGCAGAGCGTCGAACCATTCTTGGCGTGTATATTTTAGCTTGCTTTACATCAAGTGGGCGGGTTTGACTGATCGTAGATTATGAGTCAGATGATACGGGTGTGGGAATAAACAGACGGATAAAATGATACATGACGTTTATCTAAGTTAAGTAGAACATTATCCATACAGAAACGCTATCTCGAGTATTGCCTCAAAGTTGGAAGAAAGCCAGGCTCGAACCGGAGAGCGCAACGTTCGGTCCATAACTTTTATCGCATTAGACGTATTCTTAAAGCCAGCGTTATGGGCCACTCGCGTCCAAATGTGGCGTATGTGACCGCCGCTCGACCCGAAACGACCACAAATGACCAGTAATCGCCATCTTGATGGTAGATAAGCACAAATGAATATGTAACGCGTCCTCCCACGCTCGGCACAATAAAAGCGGTCCCGGGTCTGACCCTATGGAAATAAAACGGGCAATTAATATTGTTTATTCGCGTCCGTTAGTCACTGCGGAGACATTAACGAACGACGTCTGCACGGCCTAATGTGGCGCGCCTCTCGCGAGCCTACGTGAACGGCGAGCGAAAGAATCCAGTTGTGTAATTCCCTATGCTCGTAACGGGACATCCAGTTATGGTAATCATAGCCGAATTTCACGAGCATGCGGTGTAGTTTCGAAAGTAGATTTAAATTATGCCGACGATCACTCCCGTTCGGAGGAAGTCGTCGCATTCGCAGAGCAGTCGATACTCGCAGCATTTAATGAATTCCGATTAATTACTGCCGTGATTTCCTACCGAGCGACGTATCGGAACGTTATCGGACCGCTCCGACGAGTTCAGCGGGTAGCATTTAAACGTGACCGATCGGTCCGCCGACTCGCCGGCCGCGGACCGGATCGCATCCAGCCGGACAGAAGGATTCGCCTCCGAAGCCCTAATCTCACTCGACGCATGAATAATTCCCGCGAGGAGCAGCTATCGATCGCACACGTCGAGGTTTTTATTTATACGGCGCGGGTGGGCGAGGCGCGTATTAGTAAACAGGCGCAGGCGCGATCAGCGGACACTCACCGACTTGTAGGACGTTCTCCACGCAGCCGGCTTCCAGCAGCTTAAGGCCGCGGCAGAAGGCGATGTTGCGGTGGTCGTCGGGCGGCGCGCGCGCCAGCGACGAGTACATGCAGATGTCGCGCTCGTCCCTCGGGAAGGACCAGTAGACGACTCGCCGCTGCACCGGTTCCGGGATGCGCTCGTAGCGCTCCTCGATGCGTTGGAACGGGATCGCGGCGGCGACTATCTTGGCCGTGATGTCGAGCAGGGTCGGCGGGGCGCGCGGCCGGCAGCACGCGCGCGGCGCACACGTGGACATGGCGCTCGCTCGGCCGCTCGGCGCGGACTGACGTGCTCTCCGCTGCTCCCCGCCCCCGCGCCCCCGCACCTCACGCAGGGGAGAGCCCCCCGCGGGGATGTGCGCCCTAAATCGACACACTACGATAAATTATTCATTTGGCAGGCATAATGTGCGATATATTATTAAAAGTTGGCATTTTTGTTTTGTTCTACCGTGCTGAAGCTACGTTCGATTTTCGATGAGCGAACGTCGTTTATGTTCAGTATCCTTTGATAACGGTTATTGCTGCGTATACTTAAATTTATTTATAGAGCATCTGATAAAGTAACGAAGTGGTGCTCGACTAGATATTTATGTTTATTTTGTGTTGTTTCAATGTATAACTTCAGTGTTTTAACGACATACATACCTATACCTTTACATTTAAAATTCATTTATCGTATATAAAAAATAAAATAAAAATAATTTTCGAGTTACAATGCACGAGCGAGTGTCATAAAAAATAATGGCTCAAGAATCAGCATCCTAATCCATTCGGGTCTCGCCTCCTCACATTACACAAACGAAGGGGAAAGGCGGGTGGGGGTTACATTAACAGCTGATGGCGGTGGGGGGGCGGGTGCGCGGCGTGCGGGGGGCGAGGGGGCGGGGCGGGCGGTCGCGACGTCAGGTGTCGACTGCGCTCAGCTGAGATTCGAGGCTCAGCGCTGCAGCGGCTGAGCGGTAGCCTACGTACAATGACCTTTATTTGTTTATAATTTTTTTTGAGCGACACTGCTTATGGCGTCCGAGTGTTTGTGGGCAGGTATTGTGCATTGTGCCGGACGCAGGTATGCTGATTGAATAGCTGCGGTGTCGGAAAGTATTAGTTTGTGTAACTTGCAGGTAAAGGTTAGGATTATAGATTTTTGTACTTTTTAAATAAATTTGAACATACGAAAATCAACTTGCTTTATTTTAGTTGAAGATATTTATTTTAATAAAATATTAGGTATAATTAATATCTGAAGTTGATATTAAAATTTTAATTGCATTTTTATTTAATCATAATAATTAAGATTAATTTTTAAATACCTATACCTACTAAAATTTTATTAAGAAATAGTCATAACTGATAACATATTATATTTATAAAACTAACTATTCAGTCTTTACCCTTGCCTACCTAAAATTCACATTAATAAAAAAAAAAACTTAAATTCATATCAAACACAAGCCAAAACAGAACAATACGCGACAATAAAAAGGGAATTAAAGAAGCAACGAAAGTAAACGCGTTTCCTCCAGCGCTGCAGCGCTTTATTCCCTACGTATCTATGTCTCGGGCGAAATCCCGTATACATATATACGTATATACAACTTGTACATAATAATACAAATTACGTGTCAGTCAGCTGATCGGTGTTGTGAACCGGTTTTAGAGTTCCTTTTGATAATTGTGTAAACCTTTAATGAGGTTGGGTTCAGTATATATTTATGTATACAGGGTCAATGCGGACCATGGGTACTAATTGAAACTACGTATATTTTTCCTATTCAGAAACACTTCGAACC
>DVXP01002243.1:0-13114 GCA_018235645.1 Junonia grisea | reverse complement strand
CCGAAAAATTTTGCCACGGGCCTCGAACGGTGTAGTTACGCCACTGACCGCACGTGCAGTGACGCAAACTGATCGCCATTCATTAGCTAACAAACAGACAGACAGGTAGACAAGTAAGCAGATAGACAGACATAAAAAGAAAAATATTGCAAAAATACTAACAATAATTTTGCCGCAGCTACAGATAGGTAGACAAGTTGGGAAATAGATAAACAGACAGACACACATAGACCACTAAAATCATAATCCTTCCTTAACCTTAGTTGGGTCACTAGGGCCCCATATTTACAATTTGCTACGACCCTCTAAGTAGTAGCGCTTACCTTTGCCTCTTACTGTCAACTCTGTATTACTTAAATTGAAACACTACTCAAGTTAAAGTGTATTGTGAGTTAGCACGAGCTATTGATACCGCACCTACTGAGACGCAACTTTATCGCTATTTATTAGCAAACGATTAGACAGACAGGTAGACAAGTACAGACAGACATAAAAGAAAAAGATTGCAATAGTACTAATAATAATTTTGCTGGAGTTACAGATTGGAAGACAAGTAGGGAAATAGATAAATACTACCACTAAAATCCTAACCCTTCCTTAACCTTAGTTGGGTCATCAGTCTCTTTGCCTCTTACTGTCTCTCTTCTTACTTAAATTGAAACACTTCTCAAGTTGAAGTGTATCGTGTAGTCCGAGTTATTGATACCGCACGTGCAGTGACGCAAGCTGATTGCTATTCATTAGCGCTGCCTCATTGTACCCACAATATTGATTAAGCCCTGAGGCTTAGCATTCACCTTGGATAGTAAACCGAGCTATTGAAAGCTATAAAAATAGACTATGATGTGAAAATCTGCCGTCTTGGAAGAAAATTGTGTAATAATATTATTATAATGAATATTAGTAATTTAAATGATCTATAAATGCGAAAATTTTTAAGGTTCTTAATAAAGATTATTATTATTAAATTTTATTACATTCATTACTTATGGAATTGTCACAAACAAAACTTGACATATTTAATTGAAACTTTCGGTAATAAATGTTTATTAAAATAACACAACGAAATACTGCTATGCCTCTTTTTATCAATATACCACATGGGTATTATGGTAGCACAACACTTACGTCAAAATATTACATGCTTCGATAATATGTAATGGACCCATCACCATTCTGACATGAAAATGAAATTCTGACACATGTATATCCACCAATCCGCAATGGAGCAGCGTGATGGATTAAGCTCCATACCTTCTCCCAAATAGGAGGAGAGGCCTATGCCCAGCAGTGGGATATGTACAGGCTGTGTTACGTTTACGTTGTTACGTTACGTAACAATAAAAAAAACAATCGATTAAAATGATTCAATACGGAATAAATATTCCTAATTCTTAGACTACATTGTATGATAAAGAATGAAACTTTATTCGCTATGCGATGCTATACAAACTTGTGAACGTGTATCCTTATATGAAACAACGCGTATAAGTCTGTTTGTGTTTGTTTTTGTTACGGAATTCCGCCTGGTTGTAATGTGGCGGTAAAAAATGTGGTATAATTTACACACCTGTGGGCATTATTGTGTTTTGATTAATTAGGTCATGCACTACATACTCGTAGCTAATGGTTATCTAGTTTATATGTATGTATTTGACTTGTTCTTGTGACTTTGCGTGTAATATTCATCCCCTATTTTAATCTCTTTACGTGCTATTATTGTGAAAGTACTGATAAATATATCATTTTCCAAGGTACAATGATACTTTGAAATTCGTCAAAATAATTTAGTGGTTAAAAAAGTCTCAATTAAAGCTTTAAGATATTTAGTTTAGTCTAGACTTATTAGTGTAAAATTATAGATATAACAAAAGGTATTTTTTTTGTATTATTATACGGACAAATCACACAGATTGAGCTTGCCCCAAAATAAGTTCGAGACTTGTGATATGGGATACCACGTCCACGTCGCAGGCAGGCTGACCGCTGCGCCACGGAGGTCGTACGGAGGTTAATTAGTTAAATAATTTCGAATTTGTTGTAAATATCTACAATGGATATAAAATAATACAAATATATTTTTTGTTTGAACTCGTATAAAATTATAATTTTTATATGCCTAGATATTTATCTTACTTATAATTATATTTTTGTTACAGATAAACCTTGCTGTTCCTCAAATACATATTAATGTAAGTTATTAAACAGATACTTCAGAAATCCTATAAGATCCCCGAATAATAACGGGTATTTCCTGAAATACTATCTAACAGAATCATCGTGTCAAAAATTTTCGCACGTGGAAAAGGAAAAGGAATTACAACATACATCCTCGTCTTGAGTGTTTGCAAACAGTTCAATTCTGTAGTACAGTTAATGAAACTGACCAGTTGGGTTGTGTTAAGGAACATACATACATATTTTTATATCAAATATGACCATAAATGGTATCTAATCTAACTCTGCACCAAAAGAAACTTAAAAGAAAAAAAAAAAAAAAATAAAACAGAAAAAATAATCTGTCAAGTATAACAATTACAGCATGTTAGTACAAAAAAACTTTTCTTTCATAACAAAGCATAATGAAAATCATCGTAAACAGTAAAATACATTTTTTCATTTGTTTTTCTCAATGTCAAACATAACTAAAACAATAGCAGATAATACATGTTCGGCTATAATTAGACATGGCGGCCTCGCGCCATTGTCAATCTGTCACACGCATTATGTCACCGTTCCCGCCAATGCCTTCAATGACACAGATTAAATAGACCGTCTTTTCAGTGGTTGTTTGCGTACAGAGTATAAACGAACTTGACATTATTTCAGTTAAGTGTTTTTGTAAATAATGTGGGACATGTTCCGTTTTAAGGGGTTTTTAAACGTAAATAAAATTACGTTGTGTACAGATTCGTAAATAACTGGTATGTCGTTGTTACCGCCAAACCTTTAGTACAGATTAATAAAATTAAGCTTTATGGCAATTTATTATTTATAATTGACAAAGTTTTTTTAAACAAAGTAACATTTTTTTAATGTGGAAAAAATAATATTACAAAATGATGTTTGATATTTTAAACAATTTATAGATAAATAATATGATCGTTATCATTAGCTAATGATGCAAATAATAACGTTAATTTTCCCGCCAAAACCTTCAATCGCTTGCATTGACTCGTATAGTTATGGTCGTTCAAGGTAACTATGTGAACTTGACATTAAATACTATTTATTTTTAGGGTTATAGGTATATAATATTATATTTTTTGTTGGTTTTTTATTAAATGTCAAATTCTAGTCATAGTGATAGACTGAAGAAAATTAGTTATTCAAATTTTTAATACATGATGATATACATCCCTATTTTTTTATCTTCTTTGTTTTCATTAAATACACGTTCCTGGCATCACTAAGCAATTATAAAAAAAAAATATCTCCATTTAAGCAAACGAAAAAAAAACATTGTTTTTATACCTCTGTTTTTAAAATAATAATATGCCATGAATTCCAGTCATTTTATCCTTTATACAGACATTAGGTCGAAGCAATAATACCTTATTTAATATGCATTTCTGAGCATCTTTTAATGGAAATGCATGTATGCAAATACATAGAATATACGAACCTGTTTCCCTGGATGACTCCATCATCTTTAAGTCTTTAACATTATGGATTTCAAGGTTTTTACCTATTGACTTGATTCAGGTTAATTATATGTATAAAAACCTTATTATATTGAATGTGTAGCAAAAAGTGATTTACCAAGTATGTTGCCTTATACATAAAACGAGCGATTTGCTCCAGCTTCGCACGGACTCCACAAAGGTTAGAACCAAAGAGTATACAATACTACGTAAGAAGAGGCAGCGCTTCCATAGATAAAAACGATTCTATGCGGGGGAGCTACGCCTCCGTGCCACTATTTTAATGTTCATAGATTAAAGCGCAATATTGCCACCAGTATTAACTTTTTTTTCATAAAAATGGCGCATATCCTAATGTGCGAATTATTCAGCTAATTTCTTTATAAAGGATTGAGTTATAAAAATGAACAATATAATATTGAAAAAAAAAATATTTTATTGTATATATTTAATGCAAAACATAAAAAAAGAAAAATTTTAATAAATTGATATTCCTGAATAGAGAAAGATCTTTGTCAAATTGAACTAAAGAAGAAAAAAAGCAGGCCTACCAATACACGTTAGCTCTCGTGCCATAGTTTCATTCTAGTCTACGTAGCTTCATTACCCTGGTTAGAACCTTTGGTTATAAAAGGTAGGTAGTTAAACAAAACCTATCTTAATCTGGGATAATAAAGGTGTAATAATTTTTAAGTTTTACATGCATACACATAAAATATCTCTCCTTTACAATAAAAGGAGCAGTATAGACTGAAGTGGTTTATGTTTATTGTTGACGCGTCAGGAACTAGCATTTCGATTTTCAGATTTGTTTTACCTCAACTGTAATTATAATTAAGTTTTTTTATGCACATTCTCTTTGTAAATTTAAAAGGCTGGTAGAGAACGCGAAAGCGTTTAGCCCACCCTTTGTACAATAAATGTGCAATAAAAAATAGGTTTTTTTATTGAAAGGTAGTATTTACAATAATAATAGAAAAAATAAAATAAAAAGAACTTCACTTAAAATGAATATTTACAAGAAAAAAAAATGTATAACATAACTATTAAAAAAAAACGGCATTCTATAAAAACTCGTATACCTTATGCATAAATTGCAAAAAATAAATTAGTGTGTTTATTTAGAAAGGCAATATACTCATTATTCAATATACATAATATACCTAAGGTATATAAACGGCGCGGTGTTACAAAAACTATGTGTTTTCTTACTTACATAAATTAGTCGTTTTTAAATGTTAGTATATAACACTTAATTGTGGATTTTTATCAGTCTGTATATCACGTGAACCGTTTCTCCTTAATCTTCAAAGCAGTTACAAAGCCGCAGTGGAAATTAACGAGGCGATATAAACTATTAAGCGAGAAGTTTCTTTTAAGCCAATACAAAGTGTACTATTAGGTTTATCTTTGGGTAATTTTATTCAGATGTTAATTCGAGTTAAAACGTTTAAAGCTCAATTTTTCGAGCGCTTTGTTGCGCTTTTTTTTTCTATTACGAGATTTAATAAGGTGCATTATATTTATTTTTGTTTGACAAGAATAAATAAACAAATGGATGGAAATGATTAAAAAATGAAATGAAATGTTCTTTATTTGCTAGAATATGGTAATCATACAGGTGGTAATTTATAACAAAATCTGCATATTCTACCGACTTGTTGGTGTGCAAATATTGTAACAATGGCATTGATATTAATATATTAAATTAAAATTAATACATTAAATTAAAATTAATAAATTAAAATAAAATCAATAAATAAATAAAATGAATTAAGCAAGATACAATTAGCTTCTGATTTTAATTAGTGATAGACTTATTTTAACTAACGTTAATAAAATAGTCTACTAGAAAAGAATTCAAAACCTTTAGTCAATGTATTTTTTATTAATAAATTACCCTCAAATATAAAATATTAAAAAATATAAGATCAAACACATTATACAATGACATAAAGCACTGTCCAATTAAGGTTCTCTACACTCAAGTCGGTTGATCAAAACATTGTATACATATATCAGGATATACATATGTATATATAGCACTTGAAAGCTTCGTTGTACCGTCTGTCTGTCCGTCAAGCTGTCAGTCTGTCTGTCGGACAAAGGCAGCTGTTGTAACTAAAACTTTATCCAAACCTGAATTTGAACTCCTTATTTGAAAAGGATTCTGTTGTGATTTTTTTCATTTTTTTGGTGTAAAAAAATATGAGAGGTCATATGTGAAAAACAATGTAGAAATATTTTTGAAAAACGTATTTGATTTTTGATTGAAAAAGTCATATCAGAAAAAAATGGAATTGAGGCGGTCTGTAAACAAACGAGTATTTTTTTTTATATTATCAAACCACAAAAAATATTAAAAGATACAGGCAGTCAGGCAGTGACTGAATTAAGATTACCCGCAGAAGTGACAGCTAAGCGTTATCAAATAACAGGTATCCACGATTAACTAATAAAGACACAAATTAAATTATCAAAGGATTAATTAAGATATCCCCTACCTGCGCAATAACTATTATTTATGCGAAGGGGGCTATTTTGAATACGTGGTTCGGTGGCTGCCACGAAATTCGTTTAGTCATGAATTGTTGGAATCGAGAGAAGCGTAGTGATGTTTCACATTTGTTTTCGTAAAGAAATATAACCGAAACTGAAAAATATTTCAAAAAATAATCGAGAGCCTTGAACTTGGTTGAAGAATTTTCCACTCCAAAAATTAAGTACATTTTTATCTTGTTCTTACTTAAAGTTAAAGCTGCAACAACTCAAAAATTTCAAATAAGAATCCCGTCCAATTATCATTTTAATTGAACGACAGTTTTACCCGCTTGACCGAGAGTTTTTCGATTACAGTACATCCCTTATTTTTGTTCGAAAGCAACTTTTAAATCTTCCATTTTTCTGAAAAGTTTGTGAATATTTTTTGTAGCTTCAATTTAATTTATTCACCTTGGAATTTGAATTTCTTACCTCAACCTAAAACTGTTTTAGCAATTTATTTTATATCATTGTTTATCTAGTTACAATTCTTTAAATATTAATGATACCCAGAGGTGAATAGAAATATAATTATTATATTACTTGTGTTATTATTCTTAGAAATTATTCTATCAGCAAAAATTTTGATGGTTCTTATAACTGACCTGACAATCTTCACGTCTTTCTGTTTAGCTTTTTTAAAATGACAAAAGTTTGTCCACATGGGTTCTTGCTCTAAACTACAACATTTTTTTTCTTTATTTATTCTTGTCTGTGGTTAATCAATAGACAACACGCTGTAGGGAGACATCTCGTCAAGTGCCACCCACTAAATACTCCCGACACAATACTCGACATAGCCGTTCTCTATGGTCTAATAGTTTAACAATGTGACTATTAACGAGTTTACTAACCCACGCAAGATAGCAGGAACTAGTATACAAAACAGAGTTGCAACTCATCTTAGCTTTGAAACAGGTAATTTTGTGTACCAACTTAAAAAAAGATGGTAGTCAGTTTTGCATTGTTTTTAGCCTATAAGAAAGGTATTTCTTCTACCGTGTAAAGATTCACTAAGAACAGGCTTTACGAAATTCTAAATGGTTTCTTCGGTAAACAGGTTCCTTTGTAAAATATTTGCGAGTAAAGCTGCCAGTTTTCTTATAGGTCTTGAGATTATATTATAGCTCTTTTTCTAATACAAATGATTGAAGTTCAAATGAAAAGTGCCTCAAAATCCATCAAATTACAAAGACGTACCCAAGGTTATGAAACCTAATCCAATATTTAAAACTCTGTTAATTAATCAATCTGACAATTCAATCAGCCAAGGTTTATTAATCACGAAAATCATTTATCAAAATTAATGCAACAAAAAATCTTTCAACACATCACTAAATACGGAAATTCATAGTTGAATAAAAAAAGTTGATTCCCTTCCGTAACGCATTATACTGTTTCAATGACGCGCAACGCACGTTGATGACGTCATGGTACACACAGAATATTTTTTTCATGAAAGTAAAAAAAAAACGATCGTGTTTAAACGGTTATTAGATTTTGAGTGATCATCGTTGACCTTGGACATTCACAGAACCAGAACAACCAATAATGCACACAATTTAGTTTATTAATAGCTTAATTTATTTATTAACCTTTTTATTACAACAAAGTCGTCTTTGTATATACCTTGTACCTATATAGATACATTTTTCGTAATACCTTGCCAAAGATAGATTGGAAAGAGGGGGTTAGATTTTCCTACTCACTACATAAAAAATAAATAAGTATACTTATTAGGAGAGACCGGATTAGATGCAAAATAAAATGGTAATTTTTTGCATGGAGATATGCACGAAAAATACCCGAAATATGCACCAACGTTGTTGATATTTCCCCTGCAAATGCATATAATTTTTACCAAAAAAATAGCAAAAAAGGTACCTATAAAAAAAAACTTTTCCTTTGATTTTAAGGTGAAAATGGCTAAAATATGCAATTTTTCCAAGAAACGACCGAAATATGCATTATTCCCAAAAAGTGGTAGATATATGCAAATGCATACGCATATATGCCAATGCATATAATCCGGTCTCTACTTATTAGCAATTTTACGTACCAATCCCATTTGGTACATTCCCAGGCAAGCCAGCTATATGAGTTGAAGACAGTTGATTAGAGAGAGGCTCTACCACTTATAATAATTCTTTACTTTACGGAATTCACACTATCACAAAATTATTTTGCTGTATTTTGTGAAATTTACGTACTGTCTGGTATCATGCAGCAAGGCACTAAACGTAAACAGACACTCCATGCACGTTTTACTCCGACATTGGAGCATCCTCAGGAGATGTAGCCTCTACGTCAGTCAATTGCTTAGAATACAATAATGATGGTCTGCTCGAGTTAATTATAAGCACGCATATCGTGTTGGTTTCTATATTAAGGCTTTACAAATTTTTAACAATATTTGTTTTTAATCATGCCGGTAATAACCATCTATATACTTAATAATTGCAAGCAAGGTTAACAAAACGTTTAGTTTCGATGGGAATTATTTAGTTGTGATATATGCTATAGAAAATTTAATAAAATTTTTATTTTATTTTTCGTTTTTTATTCAAACAAAAATAAATTACAGTGTGATGGTGCAATATATTTCCCTACTTATTTGCTTCTGTCTTCGAAACTATAGGTACAATAGTTTCTTCTTCTTAGCATATTTCCCGGACTTAGCTAGGGTCTACTTTATTCTAGCCTAAGTTTTGACAGGTTACTGATTTTTACGCAGAGCGATTGCAGTCTGATCTCCGCAACCCAGAGGGCAAGCCAGTAACCATTTAGACTAGAATATTGCCTACTATGAGTATCGTTATCTGGTGTTTTTGATAACAACCGGGACCGACAGCTTTACGTGCTCTCCGAGGGACGGTGGGTAAACCCACAAGGACCTAGAAACGAACGTTTATATAAATACAAACATCCGCCCCGAGTGGGAATCGAACCCGCGACCCCTGGCGTTAATACCGTACTCAGCACCACTACACCAGAGCGGCTGTCTATAAGTATAACAGTTATGGTTTGTCTTAACCAAATCTTAAATAAATGCTTTTAGACTTTAACCACCCCAACCATAAAAGATACATAAAATTAATGTACAGTATTACAACGCGTGAAACGATAGTCTACAGAGTGTTCATAAACAAATCCTACTCATAACAGTCATTAACTCTGAAATGGAGAATGTGTATTTTATTATTACGTATATTATTATTTAAAGTAGGTCAAGATTTAATTTTCCTTTATGTTAAAGTTTCTTACTATGCATAGAATAAAGAAAGAACCCCAATTTAAGGGCGGATATTTTTACGTGCGAAAAAATTTTTGGCACAGTTTTTGAAATAATATCATGTGATAGGTATTCTTTCGATGCTTAAAGACTATAATATGTTATGTTTTTGTGCTTTTTTTTATTCAAACAAAATTTACATGGACGAAATTTACATACGAGTATATACATAACTAAATCGATTAGAGGAGAAGCGTTACCACAGATAAAATTCATCAAGCGCTTACATGCGATTCAAATTTAAGCTTTTTCGTAAATGCAATCGGATAGACAATAAAACGCCTCGGTTACATCACTAGTCTAAGGTGTGGATATTTTAGCCGTTGGAAAATCGACCGTAACCCATACAGACAGGACTCAAATTCGGTTGACGTTTGTCATAATCCGTAAAAGCCTTCGCGAATGCACTTTTATACTAGGTTTTTAATTAAAAGGTTCGTGCAAAGAAATTGAAAGGAAATGCTCAGTGACCCGCGGCACTAGTATGAAATTCGTTCAAATACCGATGAATACGAGGCTTTTATTTAAGATGTTTTTTTATTATACCGATAATAATTGACGACCTCCGTGGCGCAGCGGTCAACACGCCTGCCTGCGACGTGGAGGCCCCGGGTCCGATCCCCGGCTAGGTCATGATGGAAAACGATCTTTTCTAGATTGGCCTGGATCTTGGATGTGTATCTATATATGTATCTATTATAAATATAGTATCGCTGAGTTAGTATACCATAACACAAGTCTTTAACTTACTGTGGGGCTAGCTCAATGTGATTTGTCCGTATGAATTTAATAGCGTTATATTCATCTCATCGTTATTTTATTTTTATTTTTAAACGAATGGAAATGTTATAATATATGAGGCGGCGAGGCTAAAACAAAATAAAAAGTTTCTGAATTTCAGAGAAGGTTAGGATTTTAGATTTCGGTTTCGGGCATGTTATGGCAGAGTAATATAAGATGTAGTGATCTGTTTTGCTCGGAAACGATTACTAGTTTTATTTCAACGGAAACTAAAAGTTATTTAAAATTTAAAAAACTAAATTCTTCCAAAGTTCTTCTGACTATTTTCGCAATTATTTTGCTAAAACCAAAATGTTAATAATTTTTAAAAAATTGGTATTGTTATTATTGTAGCATTTTTCTTTTCAATGACGATGGTGATAACAAAGTTGTACTAATTGACAAAGGACAATGCCTGTTAAAGCCTATTTCTGTTCATGCCAGACATTCTATTACTAAATTATCAAAGCTTTACAATAGGTTAATACGAGTACATTAGTCATTTTCATTACTATCAACAAAAGGGGACAGCAATGGACCTAAAATATTAGTATAGCATGCTATCATATAATTAATAATAACTAGTTTAACATCCACGAAATGAATGATCATCATTAATCATTAATTTTATGCTTTACAAATGTATGAAATACTTATAGCAAAACTGATTTGGTTCAATCGACTGGCAGGTCTTTAAGAGCTCAACTTCGAATTCGATTTGCTAGAAACTAAAGGTTTGCCACCTTTAGTTTCTTTAGACTCGTCGTACGGTCTATAAACCATATCATGGAGCATGAATACGTTAAATAAATATAAATAAAAATTACACACACTACCTACCACACTCAACTAATAATTTTATGATATATTGGTGTCAAAACACTATCTGTTGTAAAGGTGTTATAGGATAAGAAATAAAATGAAAATGACAAGCAATTACTAAAAGGTAACATAGAAATTTGACCACAAAGCGATCACTATAGTAGCGGCACGCTATGATGGCCGTATTGACGTTTGTCCGCTTATGAAGTTTCGTATTAATTAATATTAAATTTGAAGGAGCAAATAAGCGTTCTTTATTACCAATAGTGACGTGAAGTTAGTCATACAATACATCGATGTATAACTTTAGGACACAAAATGTATTTATTACATCGATTCCTAAACTATATATACCTATATATTAGGGTAAAGAGAACATATTTTTTGTTTTTGGGATTGTAATTATTATTGATGTACTTATTTACCCCACAACTTAGCATTTGTTTTACGAAAATCAAAAGTTTTTAAAATGAAGTATATGTAATATGATCGTCACATAGAATCGCTGGCCAGCACAATTAGTACCTCCGAAAAACTCGCGACAATGGGTTTTTGGTTTCCTTTTGTATTTATATTTTCTTGTGTACATATAAACTATAAAGTATGTAATTTCATTCTCATTCATTTCAGCTCATAAAAATATATTAAGTAATAATTTATATTTTAGTTTTATCAAACTTTATTATTTAGTCAGGTACTCTTTACAACTAAAACTTAAAATAGTTACTTCATAAAATATAAAGATTTGGTTATTTGTTTTCGATAAAAAAATTACATTTCCCATCACTTTTAATGTGTCAAAACGGCCATCGTATCTTGCCGCTAGAATAGTATTATTAAAGTCCTATGTAGGGATTATTATATTATTAGCTATATAGACAGTATTAATAAAGACCTATACAGGTAAGCTAAAAGACGACAGGTATGTAAGGTATGTTTGTTCGCACTTGACATTATGAGGTGCTCGACCGTGACCCACAGTTGCATAAGTTTTGCTGCATTCTGCGATGTTCTGCGACAAAAATTTATGATTTCATACATTTATTTTTAGCTTTCACACGTGTTGACACTTCAATTTATTTCCGGACTTTTTTCCTGAGTAAAAAAAATTATGATTTTAACGTATGTAGCGCCAAAATGTGAAGCGAATCCATCGTCGGATTAAATACGAATAGCTCTCGTTTACTAAATATTGTCTGTGAATTTTCTGTGATTCGGACGTTTATATTTTCGTGATTTTCCTTATATCATCCGTAGTTCTGCTATTTCTGTAAATATTTTACAGTCAACATCAAAAGATAACTATTATGAAGCCTAATTATTCTAAAGTTTAAAACCTTATAGTTTTTTTTGGCATTTTTTGACATTCAATTTCTTTCGATTTTGATCATTTCCAGTTAATTGTTTATCGTTCTTTAAAAATACAAGTAAAAAAAAAAAAGCAAAATAACAACACCTATAAATTAAAACGTTAAATTAATACAATGTGACTCCTCGCCGTTCTCTAAAAGAAAAAAATACGAAAAACATAAACAATAAGTGACCTTTCGGAACTAGTCTGACTAGATGGGTCAAAGAACTTCGATATGCGTGATAAAACGTGCAAATCGTGACAAACTGGACCAACACGAACATTCCTCTCACGTTAGCATTCAATTTGTTTTTTCGGTAAAAATATTGCATTTTTATTTTTCACGCTTTTGATTTTAGGCTACGTGGTTTGGTGTTAGATATGAAATTCAAATAGCTGTTAAAACTATAGATTGATGATATAAGTGTATAATAAAATTGTCTTTGTTTTTTACTTTTTTTTTTCATAATTTTTCTATTTATCATACAATTATATTATAAATAATGTAATTATGAAAAAATGTAACTAATGTTACATTACAATTATTCGAAAGTGAGATAATCTGTTTGTTTTACCATTATATTTTAAAGAATAAATGAGAAGTAAGGTAGAGCCGAGATGGCCTAGTGGTGCGAACACGTGGATCTTAAACAAAGGTCACGGGTTCAAACCCTGGCTAGCACC
>DVXP01002242.1:0-13114 GCA_018235645.1 Junonia grisea | reverse complement strand
ATAGTGAATACGGTTTTAAGCCCATAACGTATTTCCACGTCGAAATACGTTTTGATTTGGCATAGAGAATAAGGGCCCTGACTGGATTGAACACAAACATCGCTTCTATCATAACTTTAAAAACTGGGTGTTTTTAAAGTTCCAGTAGCTATCACACTCACATACAAACTTAAAATTCTGTGGTTTGTTCACAAAAGTAATCAATCTATCAAAAGCAAGTTATTTTATTCTAAAAGAGATTTATTTGGTTATCAACCATTTTAGAAAATAAACTTAGGAATCCGTCTTTTCGAAATACCTTGCAATTATATTTTATAGCCATATAGAAAGTTTTACAGAGCAGACTGAAAACACATTTGTAGCTACTGTCTTGATGTGTCCATGAAAGTTGGTGATCACATTCATTCATCTAGCCACCATCCATCCATCCAGCGACTATCTCTTTATTGTTATAGAAAATGTAGCAAAAAGTTAGTTGTGCTATATATATAAATATAATAAAAAGTATGTGCATTAATGCCTATATTGGTATATAAACCTGTGTCACACACAGTAAGTGTTTCCACATTTGCAAAAGGATTCCAAGCAATCCCGAACTGAATTAAGCGCTAGAATAACAGATCTCTCAATACATTCGGTCCACGTATCCATTGGGCCGTCTCATTGACAGCTTGGCGGGCGTAAATAAATAAAAAAGACTGGTCAAGTGCGAGTCGCAAACAACGGTTCCGTAGAATAAGAACAATACGTTCTGTTATATTTTTGTGTGATGATACAAACTGTGAATTTGGCAAGTTATATATAATTTTATTTATATTTATATTTTATTACTGTAAAAAGGGAAGTAGATATGTATCGTTGTCATCATCAGACAATCGCTGTCCACTACTGGACATAGGCCTCCTAAGCTTACGCCAAACATCCCGGTCCTCCGCAACCCTCATCCAGGCCGCTCCGGCAACCTTGCGTATGTCCAGAGGGCCGGAGAGCGGAGAGAAATGTAGTGTAGGACACACTACATTTGTCTAGACGCGATATCCACTCAAAGACATAGATATGCATGCTCTATAAAAATATATAATCTCTGTTATACTAACTACTGCGCTACATAAAACAGAGCCCTCTAACAGACAGACGGAAGAACAGCGAAGACCAAACCATATGTTTTATTGGTACCCTCCAGTTACCTAAGGAACCCTAACCATACGCAACATCGAAACAGTTCTAGAAATAGGTTTAATTCATTTGCGACAGTACTAGTCTAGTCTTCGTTGTCGGTTAAATGGCTTTCCTGTGTTTGTCCCCTCGCCCGTTAACTTAATTGTCTGCGTCTTATCGCCGTTTACCGTTTTTATTTTTATATGGCCATTCGCCGATTATCCGATGAGATCCTCTTTTATGTTATTTTTTTCCAATGATACCAACTGTAAATAGATCCGAGGAAATTGATACTTGAAAGTGATTCTGTAATTGTATTATTATATATTATTGTATATGTATTATTGTACAAACAACTCTATTATATATTTATTTTTTGTATAAAACTATCTCTTTTTCTTAGACATCCGTGTTACTGAAAAATATGGTCTACTTTGAGGGATCAATGTCTGAGGCAGTCGTGCATGTCAATCTAAATGTTTACATATAACACAACTACAATTACATACTTATACAAAAATAATTGATATTCAAATGAACTCCAACCCTTAATACCTAAGTTTTCACTCTAAGAAGGAATACGTTTAAGACGCGAATCCATTAAAAGCTATGTTTGTGCTGCACTCAGCGATGTGTCGGCTTGTAATGGAACGCTTCTGTCAACACGCTCCGGCTCCTTTTTTGTATAGAGTGTGTTTGCTGATAGTTTATTGACAAATATTGAATGTGTAGGCGGGAGATATTTATGCATTTCTTATTCATGCTAAGCTACGGATCGAGTGAAATCAAATGTTTTTGTAACTTACATAATAGAAGCCGTATGTCAAGTTATAGATAAAGAGCTTATTTGTACATTAATATAAAAGCAGATTATCAAAACATCCTAATTCTTTAAACATAATATGTATAATATTATGGTATTAAGCAGTAGTATATTAAAAATTCAAAGACAATAATATTGAAAATTATATTCATATTTATTTATAAACGCGTCTTATCGCAATAATCTTTACGTTTTACAATACCTTTATTGCCCGACGTTTCGGTGAAGTTGCATTCACCGTGGTCACGAGCTGACTGGAGTACCGCACGCCCTCCGGCGGCAAGCTCGCGAGTTTTCTTCGCATACCCTCACATTATTGATAATGTGAGGGTATGAACGTCGGGCAATAAAGGTATTGTAATACGTAAAGATTATCGCGATAAGACCCGTTTCCAAATAACTATGAATAAATTACATCGCGAAAGTTTAAAATATATAAATGAAAATATATTATTAAGTAAGTATATTATTTTATCATAATTATTATGAAGTAAGTAATATTAGATGACAAAAATAGAAAGCAAATTAAAATATATTTTTCAAATTGTTTAATTATTTTATATTGTTTTCTTTTGGTTTCTAAATAACTATGTATATTATCAATATTATTATATCATTACCTTATTACCTCCATTACAAAATATTACATAAATGACATAATGACACAATACAAATTAGATCCAACACGTGATGGTCAACAAACTTTAATCCTACCGCCGAAGGGCGCTATATTTATTATTCGATTACCACCACAAAAAGCTCCCATATTGTGACCACACGCTCAGTTTTAAACGGGACTGTCTCGTTTTTAAATTGAGTTTTTCTGAAGTTGTTTTTGGGATACTAAAATGTCGCGTTTTTGACGGGAAAGGAGCTCATCAAACAAACATCAGAAAACATTTCATTAACAATTTAATCAAGCAACCAGAAAAAGGAGTTACAAAAGCTTGCAAAATTATTTAGGTTTATATTTTAACAGTAGGAAGATCACTTTAGCAAATTATATTTTTATGTGTGTCCTGTTTTGAATGTGAAAAATGGTCACCTTATCCATACAACAATATAATATGTACAATGGCGCCCTCGTGTTATTGCACTGTTGGCGCCCCTTGTCCGTACATATAAATCGGTTATTAACTTCCTTGATTGAATATTCTTTACATTTTGAAGTAGAAAATCTATTTTTAAATTGATGATTATAAGTTGATTTGATAATATTGTGGTATAAGGATTCCATGGTAAATACTTTTAGATATACATATTTGCGACACCCCCTCATTGTCTGTAACAAACATTTATATTTCAAGTACCAAAATTAAGTAATATTAGAAAAACTAAAAGTTTCATGTATGTTTACATAAACTTTCTTACCAGATTAATCCTAAGATGCAAACACACAAAGTCCTTTAAAAGATGCATTATGAAAAATAAGTATATTATCAATATGTTGGCGTTTACCATCATCTGCGACCGTATACTTACAATGAGCAAAGTCACGCACCCCAGTTAATAAAAATCAAATAAGATTACAAGCTGCATCCGACGCGTAGATATGTTAAATGCTACACTAAAAGATATTCAAGATCGGAATGCCCTTTGTGAAGTTACATTATCTCCTGAATGGGATTTTATTGCCTTTCAAATATGGTGTTATGGAATCGTTCCATAAGAAAAAGAATTTTTATTATTACTACAATTGTTGCGTATGGAATTTTTTTTATATTATTTTAAAGTGAATGTGGATTTTGAGTGTATGGTGGTTATTTATTTAGAAGTTAATGTCGTATTACGTCGTATTATAGTTAGAAAAGATATATTGATATGTGTATGATATGTGTATGATTCGTGTTTTTTTGTGTTCGTGTTTTTTTTAATAATAATAAAGTTTGTATGATTACTAAAAGCTATCGCACTTAAATTGCAAATTATTTTAATTACTGTTTTACACTTTATGGGGCTGTTTTTATCCACTAGAGATATGTAGCAATAGAGATCCAACATTATAACGACAATGTTTAAAAATGTAAAGTTATTTTTTTCCAAAGTGAATCTTTCATATTTAGTCATATCTAGTCACTAGACGGACCTCTAACAGCCTATGATGCTAACAATGTCTATCTTACTGTGCCAGTTGTGACTAAATATGAAAGATTCACTTTGGAAAAAAATAACTTTACATTTTTAAACATTGTCGTTATAATGTTGCATCCCTATTGCTACAGATCATTTTGAACGGTGTTGATATCACCAAAGTTAACATCAAGTCATTGCCACTGGATTGCTCAATTGTCCAATAAAAATATCACTTAATCTACAAAAAAATATATCAAAAACATATTATTATTATATATATCATTCGCTGCATCGCTCAAATATATAGCAATTTGAATTCCTTGCCATTTTAAAAATATCTTTATTTTTCGCGACCCACTGGCATTAAACGGCGAGGCACGCGCCAAATGCTGTTTTCATTACAAACAACTCGAAATAACCTAGCACCTATTAGAATTCCTGCTATTTTCAGCTTCAGGTCAAATACTTATACCTCTGGCAATTAAAAACCTAATAAAATAACTCTGAAAAATATTACGTCACGCAAATACTGTTAATTCCATGACAAAGAATAATAACAATAACTAGACTTATTGTTACGAAACAGAAATATAAAGCTAAAAAAATATACGTTGACAAAAAGCTGGTAATTATAAACACATTTATTAAGTAAGGAAACGCAAAATCTAGTATTACTTTATATAATTTCTACTTAACATGATCAATGAAATTTCATAAACTTTTACAAGCAAACTCAGACTAATTTTGCCGGGAATTTAGTTTTATTAATCATTAAAATAAAACTAGTACGTAACATGTGTATTTCAAACTCATAAAAAATAACCTAAAGCCTAATAAAAAAAAATATTATGTAGAAAATAAAACATATTTTCAAAACACATCACGGCATAAATAATACAGAAACGTCACGCGTAAAAAAATATGACTTATTTTTCATTGTCATGACTCCATTAACTGCTAACAATGGACATGACCTAAAACCGAACAAAACGTCGGATATAGGTCATATAACGTGTAGATACGTTAAAAATTAAAACATAAAATCTTTTTCAAGTATTAGCAATCCGGGCTGTGTTTTCGCTTAACCATATGAAATTCTAGGTCATACGTTATTTTTTTTTCTCGCTATAATTATAATAAATGGGAGCGCGTACTCGAGTCATTATGGAAAAGGTTTATTGTATTTTAAAATATTTCACGTACGTTATTATAAAAAGGGGTATCATTGTTGCTAATTTCATTCTTCGTCATTGTCATGTGAAAAGAGTATTTATTGTATCTGTTGAAACAATAAAAAGATTCAAAACGTTTAGAATTTTATACAATACTTGTTTTATTAACTTAATATATGAAATTATATAAAAGTATGCCTACATGATATTTTCAATTCAACAACGACATTATAAGGCAGTAAAGTCAACCATTTTGAAACATTTTTTTCAGATCTATTTTAAGAAAAATCATGAGACTACTTAAATCCCATGAAAAATAAATTGGAAATAGCTATTGTGTTTTAGAAATGTTTACTATTACCGAGTAAATTCCGGGACATTATATAATTGAGTCGGCAATTTCCACGAAAATAAAAAACGATATGAAAAGAATCGCGAAACCTCTCTATTATATCTATTTAATTGTAAATCAATCCACCCGAAGGACTCGCAGATAGAGACCGTTAAACGTGAAATAGGGAATTTAAAACCCTATAAATGTATTTTAAATTAAAACCGTTCCATTGACGTCACAATCGTGAAATATCGTTCGTTCACGACGTATCCAAGACACCGGGTCCATTACAGGTTAGCCGATACCGCCCTCTATCGGGTTTCGGGACGTCTCAACCTTTTGAAATTCAACGATATTTTAATGGCCACTATCGGGTCCAATGATTTTTTTTTCCTCTCTCCACCCCAACTTCCGCGCTTCAGCTTTGACAGAGCTCGATATTGCTTCTCCTCGGCTTTTTATTTACGGACTGAATGGTAAATAGAGTGCGGTGTTTACTCCCAATGAGGTTTTAATTTTTATTTTTCTTTTTAGTAGTTTTTTTTTTCTAATTTCAAACGAACCGCGTTTACTTTAACCGCTGAATGCGAGTTTTAATTAAGACCAACATCTGTACTGGAAAGTTCTAACACTTGTCGATAAATATTACCTGTTTAGTGTTTATACGTTCACATACATCTACAAGTTACGTTTCAGCGTTTCATCGTTCTATTTCAATTTGCCCGTTCATTCGATACCATTTAGTATTTCAAAATCTGAACGTATTCCAGCGTTAATTGGAGTAGCGTCATTAAACAATGTAACTACGTCCAAATTATCAAGATCTTGATACGGGTGTTTATTCACGTTTTCGAATACCAATCAGATTGGTCGTGTTCGTACAACATATTGAATATTTCTATCGTTGAATAGACTATTAGCTGTCACCGACACGCGGTACCTGCCTGTACTTTGTTAATTGAATCGGCATTCATGTACAAAAGCGTTTGGTTTATATTCAAATTTAGAATATAAAGAGGTATTGAACGGTTTATAAAGGGCCCAGGGTTGCCGGAATAAAAAACGTTTAGTTGCTTTTATTTGTTATTGAGACAATTTATCAGTATTTTATATTTGATTTCATCATTAATAACAACTAGTCGATTAAAATCGTAATGTCTATATTCAAGCGAAATTATAGCTCGTTTGGTTAAAAGATAAATGAAGCCGATTAACGAAGAACGACTTACAACCCTTCATTGTACGGAGCTATTGTTAACGTGCCTAAATGTAAATAATGTTCAAACATTAATATTTTACTCTTTTGTTTCGACGGTGACTCCAACATTGCTTTAATGTGTCTGACACATGAAAATTTTGTTACAGGATTTTTCAATTAAATAGCGTTGTGCGTACAATAAATCTAAAAACAATTATGGTAACAGAGTTAGCTGTATTACTTTTATGTGTCCATCCTAATAAAGGTCAAAGACCTTGAATATTGATGCAATGCTACATAAAGGTTATATTGGAGTAAATCTTCTAAAGTCAAACATAAAGACCCCTGATCTTACTATTTCAATATTTGTTTGAAGATCATTGTACCTTCTAACTTTACAAATAGATCTCAATTCTCGCCAAACAGCTTTGTCGCTTTTACGTTGACTTTCTATGATAACAACTTGTTATGCTACTTAAAGATTATAAAATTCATAAACGTTATATTCGTATTTGAAATTATCATTTAACACGATCAAATATATTAAATCGACTATATTGAAACGAGTGTTACGACTGAAATCCTTTTAAAAGGTCCACATTAACTTAACGTAGAGCAAAATAAACGCCGACGATAAATTTTCTGGAGTTGTATAATGTATTATGAACGGGAATATTTAAACGCTAAACGAGTCATATGTTACGTCTGCGGACCGGCACTTAATAAAATAAAGCTAAATACGAAACGGCGGTACGTCGGTACCGCTAAGTAACCGAAACTCCGCTTTCATAAACAGTAAGCACATTAATCATTTCGGAATACCGAACGTTCGATCCAAGTTTCGAGTTTCGCTAACGACTCTGTGAGAGACTCGCTGCCCAGTCCATTATTTTCGAAAAGGGAGCGAATTCTATTTTTCATTTTCGCTTCACTCTCTGCCCATAAAGGCTGATGTATGATTAAAGTTCTAGCTACCGAGTTTGCGTATCGCCGAAAGGGGCTGTTTGCGTTCGATTATTTTTCTCAAACGCAAAATAAATGTGGATTAACGATGTACGTTTAATAATAGCTCCGAAATATTACGGTCCAATTTTCAGGGTACGAAATAAAAATTAATATTAATATATTTTAGACGGATAAAAGCTATTTATGGAACTGACGGCATAAAATATTATTACTCGACGTGATAGAGGAGAGCATTCGATTTGCGATATAAACGTTATCCGAGAGCCTATCCGCAAAACTCAGGAAACGTTTTAGTGTAGCTGTAGGCGGTCATAAACTAATGTCATTCGGTCTGTTATGTGCCTCCAGGAGTGGAAACACTACGGTCCTCCATAAATTTTTCATGAAGCGGCCATTTCTTCGCAACTGTACCGGAGTGGTGATTGAAAAAACGCGTTCCGCGATATTGCACTGCGATTGGCCGGAATTCTTTAAGAATCAAACCGTTCAGATTTCCTATTGGCGTCTGAGTGCCGACCGTTCGTTGACAATTTGAATTTGAAATTAGAATCGAATGATCATTGCGTGTTTCTCTTTGAGCTTCTTCGAGTTATTTGGTCTGAATAGTTAATTTTACAAAGCGGTGAGTACTATTCGCTGTCTAATTGATTGTCTGGGCATAGAACATTTAATGGATTTGTGTAATTTAGGAAAACGTTCCTAAAACGAGAAACTAATACCTATACCTAAACGTATTTCAGCTATGAAATCTTTATTTTCAATCTACCTCTTTGAAACTAATGTAATGAAACTTGAAGATGTCACGACTTTCATGACACGTGTGAAAGGTCACCTTTCGTGTAGTCAAAGTACACAATTGATATTCGTATAATGTACGAAGTTGAAGGAAAAGATCATTCGCCTTTCATCGTAGACAGTTAAATAAGTTAAAAAGTTTCCCCTTAATGAGTCGAGACTTGGACAGCTCGGGCTAAAACTGGAAAGTTGTCAAAACTAACCAGTGTTAATTCGCGTCTAAATGTTCTTAAAGAATTTACAAGACGTTTATTGTTTCTATCATTTACAACTTTGCAATCCAATAAATAATTTAATTTATTGCGAAGTTTTACAAAGAAATCTTAGACTAGACTATTTTAATCGAAAACTTTGCATCAAATGTAAAAGAAAAAATTAAAGAATTGTGAAAATACTTGCTCATTTGTTTTACTGTTTAAACAGATACTTCTTTTAATATCTTGCGTATAATCTTAACAGTATAACAAACATTAAATGAAAATCCTTTATTCATGAAATTATCTAAAACGTACACGATGAAAGCGAACAATGCCTCAATCAGAACTACTTATGTAAGATTTATCAACATATTGTTTACTTGGATGTATGTCGATTTACCTTCAAAGGTTAGATATTACGTTACATTCGAGCCATTCTATTTCGTCTAAATCCCGGGATTTCGGAGTTTCGCGTCAAACTTCGGATTCACCAAATCGGGCTGTAATGACTCGGAATAAAATACAATTTGGTTCTTCGCCGTTCCGAGATTTGTTTGATAAAGGAAATAGATATTTAGAGCGCGATTCAGTTAATTGAATACTCGCGCTTATATCGTACACTGATCTTTTTGACTTCGAAAACTTTATACGAAACTAATTTTGTGATTTCAGATAGTAAAATGAAAGTAAGCAAAATTGAAATCAAAACACTCGTTTTAAAGAATACGAAGGAAAAATATTTATAACAGATGAACAGAAACCAAGAGATTAATAGAAATGCAAATATAATGGAAACGTCCTAAAATATTTTCGTTCCAATGCACCTTCCATTTTCTTAAGTGAATCCTTCCAATGGTAATAACTGTTCAAAGCTAATTCGTTAAAAGGATCTGCCACGGCGTCCGCTATTCTACGCTCATTAAGATAATCCCAGCGACGCCGTCCGACCGAATATAAATTAATAGTTGCGAACACCTGCACTCGTCTCAGTGCTTCCTTGAACAAATGAATGGAAAGAAATTGGAAAACTTGTATTTCTTGAGATTGTTAAGGATCTATCTATGATTGTGTCATCTTTAATTACGGAGTCGGGCTCGTTCCGCTTGTTTGTGCCGACTTGTTTACTGACAAACGAGAACTTCGAATGAAAACAACTCAAAGATGTTGCAGTTTAGTCGCTTTGTTATAAATAGTTTAAAATTTTCAACTAGGAAATGCCCGCAACTTTCTACTTGCGCTATATATGAATGTTTTTGTCCGCATGAACAATCTTCGTACTTTCCGCGTCTTTTCCGAGATTATGACTGCAAAAACTTTGTTCTTTAAATCAAAAAGCTACAATTCAAATATCTCTTTTCTCATAAAATTACTTCAATAGTTTTTCGCATAAAACGTATACATATTTAAGTGAAACAATCTAAAATTTCTCTCTTTCACTCATGAATATGTATGTGCGGTGAAAAAAACGTCTAGAAGTTTCCGAAGCTGAAGCCACTGAACACTGAAACATCTGCGACAGACAGTAATTTATACTCAACTTCAACACGGTTGATAAGTTTAAACATCCCAATAACATTTAGTTCCACTTTGCATCAATCACCCGGATCATTCCAACATTTGAGTGGGGAGTTGGGTCTAATCCAGTAGTGTAAGATGAAGACCGTATTATAATTTCCATTAGCATTGGAATCAATTCCACTATGTCCACTTGCGCAGTTGGCGGTGCTGATTGAATAATCAATGGCATGCAAATGAGAGCGGCAACAGGCTGTACCCTGTTTTTGGACCCTGCTTCGAGATTGCAACTAGGAACAAACGGAATATTTAAATGACAGATTTTATGATCAACTTTAAAGAGATTACTTGCTCATGACATTTGGTATACGCTTGAATGTTATTTCATCGAAATATGAATGCTTGGAGAATTTTCGTATGTACACGCAAGTACATAATATATTAATGAGTACAAAGAATAAGACAAACTTTATAAGGCTACTTCCAACATATATACACAACAACATATATGTTTAAAATGTACGCTTTATAACAATATAAAGGCATTATAACTGCAAATAGCAATTTACGCGGAGCCGCAAGGGAAAGTTTATAGAGAACCCGAAACAGAATATCTTATTCATACCTACGGGAACAAAGTTTGTTTTTGTACCGCTGTCCCCAAACAAAAATTTAAATGGAAACATTTCCACTAATGAAGATTTTATGCAAAAGTTTCTTCAAACGGGAAGTGCGATTCAATTTCTTTTTTAAACCTTTTCTGTTAACAATGACCAGCGGACCTCGTTCTAATTGAAACAAAACCCATTATTAGCGGGACCGGAAAAAACGACTCCTATTTTCTGGAGCGTTTACAATAAACCTGTTAGGACTCGTTCGCTGAGATTAAAACCAGTTCCGAGAGGATTCTGAGTGAGATTACGAGTTGACAAGTGGTAGTTGAGTATTGTTGGGAAGTTGATCCTTGCGATTTCTGCTAGCCTGGTACTTCTATAATCCGTGAGCACCTGAAAGCATTTAGCTCTTTTAAAACAATTATACTTGCTTGATACGAGGCTTTTCGAAATGACTTTTCTTAATTCTTTTATGTGAAATGCCATTTTATTAAGGAACTTTGTGGAATACGTGCTATTTGTATTGAATGTACGAGTACCATTCTTTTAAAGAACTGATGAATGAAAATGGAATTTTTGACTTCATGAATTTTAGAATGGTTGATATATTTGTTTACATTCGAAATTTTTTATTCTATAAATTCTAAATACATTTACTTATCTAATATATGTAGGTATACATGTAGGTTCTATGCGGCGCAATGACAGTGGCTTACTATTAGTGTGCCATGAAATTAAAATAATTAATTTAAGTACACAATGTTTGTTACTAGAAAGAGTATCAACTAAGTAGACCTGATTTCCTCGGGCATTCATAATTCAGGAGAGCGAAGCACCGACCGGAAGAGCTGTAACTGCCGCTTCCTTTTACGTTCCGCTGCTCAAGATATTCTGGGTTCCGCATCCGAAGCATATGGTTTTACAAATATTTTAATCGATATTCTATAGGTAGTTTTCTCAGATATTGAAAAATTTTATTTTTTTTTTTCTTTAAGAACATTTGTTTTGCCTTGACCTGAACATTTCTCAGCGTTTCCTAGAATTGCGTCTGGCTATAAGAAGCATTCAATAATCACACACCGAGATTTTTCTTTTACTTCTAATAGGAAAATTACTCTTTGTATATTTACGAGTATCTCTTTATTGTGTTCATAGCTCGTTTTTTAATTAGTGACGAACGGTAGATGGTGGACTGATCGAGATTAGAATAAGTTGGTAATATAAATGTTTTTAAAAAGATCTTTCAAAGGTTACTTCATGAGATTACTCTTAAAGAGAATCTCGAAATGAATAATAATGGTTTCAACGCAAGACTCCATTACAGAAGACCATTGCTAACCAACGTAAAGTCTACTTAAGGTTCATTTTCTTCCACAAGTTTCAGTTAAACCTCAAGTATTACCTAACGAATAGTTATTTCATGGGGAAGGGGATGAATCAGGAATATGTCAGGAATTCGCCGCGACTTCCGCCAGTTGAAGTTATGCGTTACTTGCGGTATTTGTTCAGCTGTAACCGACGAATTTTCAACTCGTATTTTTGTAACTGGGTCAATAATTTAAGGAAAACCTCTTTCTATATCTTTAGTCACTGTTGTTTCAGTAACTTTAGCTTAGTGATGACGTTAATGCACCTAGCTTATAACCTATTTTTCATATCCGCAGTGATTTTGAAATGAAGTATTATTAAAACAGTTTTAGGTTTCAAAGATCCATACGATATCACCGATTCACCGTATCCAACGGTAATGCTAGATTTAGACACGATAAATAAATTTTGCCAATAAATCTACAGCAATATTCAAACAACGCTTGAAGAGTTTGATAATTTTAGAGATTGTGACGTCATCATCCCAATAGTAACCATTATTCTCTGACCACTTTTGTGAAGGTAATAGTAAACATTTATGGACCATTACTGAATACAGTTTTATCGTATATATAGAGACTTTTGCTTAGAATTTCTCTATTAACTTAATAGCAATTTAGCACATTAGGACAATCCTTGAATAACTAAACCGGTAATAATTGCGTTTAATAACAATATCGATCCACTTAACTTAGTTTTGGTATGGACTCACGTTATATCTATATGGAGTATTGTATTTAAAATATTTTTGATCAACAATGTTATATATATATATATGTGTGTGTGTGTGTGTGTGTGTGTGTGTGTGAATGCGTACATTTCTTTGTTTGTATCAGCGACTTAGGCGTACCTACCAGACAGACAAAGTTACTTTCACATTTATTATTTTAGCATAAGGTAG
>DVXP01002241.1:0-13123 GCA_018235645.1 Junonia grisea | reverse complement strand
CGTCAACAAAAAAAAGGTTATAAGCAAACGTAACTAATTACGTATTAACTATTAAATTAATTAATAAAAGATATGCTATTCCCATGAGTCACGTAGTTTTACAAAAAATTTCAGTGAACAGAAAAGTTTCAAAAAATTATAATATAATTGTAGTAAGTATATAATTATATGTCGCAGTCATCTGGTTGAATCAGCTATTTGATTGAATGGCTAGCGCGTCAATCGAATGACCACTAGCCATTCAATCAAATAGCTTATTTAACCAGATGAATGTGATATATATTTATCTCTAATTACAACTTTAATTGAAATAATAAAATGTGTAATTCCAGTCTAATCAAATGCGATTTTCAAACTTCTTGCGAACAAATACTAATTTATCTGCATCTCTTTAATGCTAGCAATTAATCTTACTTCGTTTAATAAAAAGTTAATTTCATGAGAATGAGACAGCTTGACAAAGCTTTAAATGGTATTTTCCATACCATTTACTGGTCTGTAAAACTGTTTTTAAATGAACACTGGATTGATTGGTTTTTAACGTTTCTTGGTTCAATTTCATTCGAATCAAAATACGAGTATACTCGAAGTACGTATATAAATATTTGTGGTGCTTAAATTATACTACATATACTGGATGAAATCTTATCTAGATTTCATCCAGTATATGTAGTATAAATAAAATTTTATTTTAGTTTTCATTGCAAAGTGCCCGAAAATGCCCAAAAATATAACTAAACGATGTTGTTAGTTATATTTTGAGAGCACACTGTTTCTTGAAAGTACTGGATCCATATATTTTTGTAAATTTTATGTATCATTTTCCTTCCCAAAAAAGCCCTGCAAAGTGCTTTATTAAGTTAGCTAGTATTGTTGACAAATAACTCACTTTAAACCCCACATAACTATTCAAATATGATAAATATACAAAACAGGTAGATAAATTATACAAACGTACAATTTAGTGCCTATTCATAACAGTAATAGCCTATAAAACCTCTCGAATGGCTGAAAAATTCAAACAAGCTGTGTATTATAAGAATTTTATTTTTATATTTTCATAAAACTGCGGGTATTTCATACTCGGTGAGGTGGCTAATTGAGAATTTTTTACGCTCTTTAGTGAACCGTTAATAACTTATATTGTACCTATATTTTTAGAAAAAGGCACAAAAAATAGTAGGTATTTTATATAGGCGTTTATAAAGCCTAAAGTAAACGTATTTACTCATTCAAAATAATTTGCCGTAAAAACGAACAGATGGAGAATAATTCTTCTTACAAAATGTTTATGTGTTTCAGAAATACCTTTTCTATGGCGCATTTAAAACCAACTATAAAAAGCACAAAGTATTACAACGTAACATTACAAATCCATTTAAATTCCACCATAAATTTAATTACGTTTTTAATTATTCGACGATAAAAACCGAGCTAATATCATTCAATTTGGATCCCTTCCTTAATTCTCATGGTGATTAATCTGAGGAGAAGTTACGACTTGTAATTGCCAAGACAAATTGTAAAATGTCACCTGGTTTTAAGAATTACATCGTACTTTATTCCATTTCATTTGATTAATTGTATAAGCTTTAAATATGAATGGATTTATGTATGTTAAGGATAGAATGAGTTTGCTGAAATACAAATAGGCTTCTAAATTGTCATGTCATTAAAATAAGGGTATTTTTATAAATATGTATTTAGTAATTATGTTATACCAATCTTGTAAAAATGGTCGAGGATTTTGATGATTTTTCGCGTTCATATATTATATTATACATAGATACAGATCAGATTTGATTGATATGGTACTTATCAATATAAAAGCTTAAGATTTGGGACAAAATTTTGGAGAACATAATATAAAAATTGAGGAACAGTAACATGTCTGTATATCGTGATGTATTGTTGGAATTAAATAAGTATACAAAATATTTTACTTGCTTATCTACATTCAATCTTAATTTTAAAATAAACAAACAATATCATAAATCAATATCTAATATTCGGTTTCTCTGGAATGCTCGTAAACATGTCAGTTACATTCAGAGATCAGCCATAAATCTCTCAGATATTTTATGAAAGCAATATCTAAAATAAAAGTTAATTTTTCCACTTATACAAAATAGGCTGAACCGCTATTATAAATAGGAAAGTTTGTGTAGATGCACAGATATTTGTTACTCCTTTACTAAAACGCGAAATTGATTTCAAAATTGATTGTAATGAAATTTTGAAACAGTTTTTATTAGCACAAAAATCTAAAGGCTTAACTGAGGCTTAACTTTTCCGAAACCGTAGTAGATTTATTTGACGTTCAAAAAGTAAATTTTATATTTCTATTTTGAAATAAATGATTTTCAACAGAATTAGTTATTTTTATAATTTTTCTACTAGAATTTGCTCAGAAATATATGAAAAATATATTTTAAATGATCCAATGAAATAAAACTATCACATTAAGTTTAGGTATCATATCTAAAAATTTTCTTCACATTTTTAGATACTCCAACCAGTAATATATATATGAAATATATGTGAAAATTTAATTAATTAGCTAGCCAATTTTAACATTTCCTAAGCCAGATTCACTTCTAATGGATCTAAAAGGTCAGATGATTTATGCTCTGAATATTTAAGCTAGATTAAAATAACTAATCAGGCTTACTAAAACTAGATTTTATTGGTAACTTGACATTAGCCCGATTACTTTAAATTTTAGTTAAGTTTTAAATATATATTTTTTTATTAATAGGTCCCACTTTTATATTACTAGTGACACTATCTTAAGGGTATCCTCAAATAAGATTTTATTTGGATGGATAAAGATTTCAGATTTTATTTTGGATCAAATTGAAATCTAGAATAAACTCTTTCCCACCCTCTTGAAATGTTATATCCATCACTGGCCCAATTAAATAGCCCAAATGGAATTGACTTTATGTGCAAAAAACTCACGGACCACCGACTGATTCTAGCAGATTTTGTAAAAAATTCTCTTCAAGCACTCTTTCTTATAACAATTATGATAAGTATTAAAAAAAAATTTGAATCGATCGTCCAATTCTCAAGTGATAATTTAAGATCTGCAACAAATAATTATCTTTCCTTTTTTCTAATTTTATCGTTTGTAGCTCATTTAAATGTATACTTTATTCTTATTATATATCGAAGTAGATATTCAAAACATTTGAATGTATAGACAAAATTTTCATTTCTGAGTGAGACCAGCTGCTGAAGTGATCGTTATTAAATTAATACGGCTGCAGGTTTTCTGTTACGTAAAAGCTTTAGGAAAATAAGCATTAAGTTTCAATTTTATATCTCTTGCTATAAAATTAGACTGTTCATTTAATATAAATGATAATACTCATTACAATTAAAATATTCGATTTATTCAAATAACAACAATTCACTTATTCTTCTTTCAAAGACGTAATTTAAAAATAGCCGTGGGATTTTCACCGTGGGAGAGCCATGAATTTGAATGGGCCGGCTCGACCGGAGTGATATCACGGCCTCACAGAAAACCGGCGTAAAATGACGCTTGTGTCGTGTTTCGCCCCTTGAGTGAGGGTATCGGAGGCCCAATTCCCCACCCCTTCCCCATTAATTCCCCATCCATTCCCCCTCCATACCCTCTAAAAGGCTGGCAACGCATTCTGTAGCTTCTTTGGTGCTGCAAATGTCCATGGGCGACAGTATTCACTTACCATCAGGTGATCTGTCAGCTCGTTTCCGCACAATCCCATAAAAAATTAAAATTAAACAAAATTTCTAAAAAGACAAAATACGTATAATAAAATGAATAAAATAATGTTTGTTCCTTTATATTGTATATTTACATGTAACCCCAGGCAAACCAAAATTTATGAAAACTACGAACAAAAATCAACAGTTCCTAGTGAGTGCGTTTTAACCTAAACCATGTTGTCAGTTTTACAAATATAAGTTTTATTCTTAATTACTTACATTTTTAGGATTCAGTAAAATATTTTTATTTCAAGTTGTATTTAAAATCTCATAAAAGATGCAACACTGTTGATACACATCTTTACATCATGCGCTAACTTCTCCTTTGCTTTCAAAGATGTTTCTAAAGATTTCTTTTAAAAACTAAATTTGATGTGTTTCAAAAATATTATTTTATGGCAGTGTTTATAATGTGTATGATAATTATGATATTCGTCTTACTACTTATAAGGACAGTATTTTTATATCTATTTATATATTTCTAAAACGACACTACCTTATGAAAAAGTGTAATTGAAAAAATTTATACGCAAAAGAGAATATGTTCACCAAAACTTAAATACAAAGATGTAATAATAGTTAATATTTTTCTCGCCTAAAATTATAAAAATTTTTGTAAACAATAATTGACCTTTAAAGGAGACCAATTTTATTCAGATTATTGCCACAGATATCTACCGATAATTCTAGATATAACAATTATTTTAACCATTCGATTAGAAAGACAATTATTATACTTCAATGATCAGGATAATTGTCTTAGGTACTCAGAATTATCGGAACATTAATATAGACATACCGGCGTAAAATGATAACCTTTAAGCAATCATTGAAAAACTTTTTAAAAAGATAAAATCTTGAAATAAAACTGAAACATTTTAGGAACAATTGAACAAGAAAACTTCTTATATAATTATTCATTAAAAACCTATGAAAATTTACGATTTATATTTTTTAGAAAAATAAATTGTCAAAAAATGAACATCAATTAATTTTCAAACTAAGAAATTGTTTTCCGTATATTTTGATTTCACATAAAGCCCGATTCACGGTACTCCGTTTCGCAGCCGGGCCGTGCCATGGACGTACTTTTGTATGAAGTAATTTATGTCTGACCGTGGCTCGGCCGTGCGCCACCGGGACGGTCTTACATGAATTACTTAATACAAAATATGTACCACAATGTTTAACCGGCCCCGGCCGGAGCTCGGATGGGGCACGGCCTGGTCGTGACACGGTGTACCGTGATCGTGAATCGGGCTTAACAGTATTGATTCGTTGTAATATTTTGCCTAAAAATTTCATTTTGTTTTCATATCAGAGTTAATGGGATTAATAAAACATAAATTATCCGCCATTTTGTAGCGGCGGCCATCTTGAATTTATAATGATAATGAATAAACATAATTGTATTGTCACCAAAATCCAAAGTGTATACAAAATTTCAGATTAATCGGTTGACAGGAAGTGGGTGAAATTTGAATTACTAAATTTGACCCAAGAATAAAAAATAAATAATAAAACAAACGGGGAGAGTTAAATAAAACCGTTTAAAAATACAATTATCAAAAAGACTTAAGTACAAATTTTCTAAGCTAACATTCATCTTTAATAGTACAATCACAAAGTTCATTAACACCAAATTAACAATGTATACAAATAATATTTGCCCGAACCAATTGAGGCGAAACAAAACTATTGATAGTTGGAAAAACTAATTGGGCGTTCGGTTTGTCTACAATTTGAAACGGCTCTGATTAAATGTTTCGGTCAAAAGAGACTTTAAATTGCATTTGTACTGTACTTGTCTAGTGTACGATACATCGAAATTGAATTCAAGCTTTATATGTACGCTAATAAAACAACGTAACAAAATTGTTGATCCTGTTCTAAATCCTTATTTGAATTCTTCACTTGCATCAAACTCAAACTAAAAGTATAGTTTATTCATGTTGGCCATAAAGGCACTTCAGATCGTTAATTTACAAATATTATTTTTTTAAATCTCCAACCGGTTCTCAATGAAACTCGACTATTGTACTTTTAAAAAAGATTTGATACATAGTTTACGTGACGTTACTGGCGACCACAGAATACCAGCGTTGAAGCTCATTTAACAATGGTTTCAAAACAAGCTGAGTGGTTTAACAATTTGGGCATCAAATTATTTTTGTCTTTTGTTACTTTATGTAACTTTGTTAATGATGTGTACATTGTGTATGTCCAAATAAAGATTTATTTGATTTGATTTTTTGTTTTGATACAGTTTGCTTTTAAAATCCTCCAAGAAAATTATAAGCTTTTTCAGGTAATGTTTTTTTTAATGTAGGCTTTAAGCCTGGGAAGTTACCTTAAATCTTTTTCAATCTAGCATTTGTCCCGGACTTAGCCAGGGTCTGCTTTATTCTAGCCTAAGTTTTGACAGGTTACTGATTTTTACGCAGAGCGATTGCCGTCTGACCTCCGCAACCCAGAGGGCAAGCCAGTAACCATTTGGACTAGAACATTACCTACTATGAGTAACGATCGTTATCAGCTGTTATTGGTAACAAACGGGACCGACGGCTGTACGTACGTGACCGGAAGTTACCTTAAATGTTTTTAAAAATATTTAATTTCCCTCATCTGTAGGAGTGAATTATTATCAGGTTGTAAATTCTTACACGGAGTTATTGAGATCAGACCTCGGCAATGTTTAAGGTAAATGGCAATAACAATTAAGATTAACACAATTCTTTATTAAGAGAAATAGCTGTAATTAGATGGCTGAGATAATAACAGAGTCGGGAACGGTGGATTAAGGCGCTTTTATGAAGGGGAACCCAGAAGGACAGAATATAATTGGGCAAATATCTGCCCCCAACCGTACAACGAATTTGTAAACTTAATAAAAGGTACTGTCGTCAAAATTAAAATAATATTGCATAAATACATTTTCACAGAACGCGTTAAAATTGGCTTTAATCGATAAAAATACCTCAGAATTATTACGCTGACAACTACAAGTTACGAAAAAGAAAATCGTTCAATTGATTCAGAACTGATAAAGATACAAGAAAACATTCACTATGTTATGCCTTTGTATTAATATGTTACACATAAAAATAAAATAATCGAATCGCCTCTCAAAAAATTGAATTAAAAAAATGTTCGCAAATTTCAATTCGTACCAAATCGTAAATCGCTTAATTATAATATTAAAACATTCCATATTCTAAATAAATATTTAATTAGGTAAATGTATACGCAACGCTAATAGCAAATTCATAATTTATAAGACACCGAAGAAATGGAATATAATATTAATTTCAATTAAACTTTTAACTACCTCGTATTTTCAAGTGGAGCTGAAAATTGAAAAACAACATATTCCATTATGCTTAATGAAAATAAAGTTGAATTAAAAATAGTTAACTAAAACCACGGTACAATTATAAAAAATAATAACCACACTATATAATGGATTAAGTTTAGTGCCTCCATTAAAAACTCCATTACAAAAGTCGACGTCGCACACAGAAAACCAATTTAGGTACCTCTGGGACGTTTTAGTGAGTTTGTGTAAGGTTCGCTGGATGTTGCATTTTTGAACAAATTGCAGTATTCTTGTATGCATTATGAAAGACGTTATTGTTTAATGAAACGGAAATGAACGTTGAACATGGGCCTGTAACAGTTCAGAATGCTTTTGAATGGAATTAAAATTTAGGTTCATATTTTTCTCTTCGACAACTCATCTGATAATGAGAAACAAACTGTTTTATAAGGCAATTTTTCACACGGGAGAGGCCGCGGACGTACTACGGAAGCGATCCCGTAGCCTCTCCGTTTTCCGAGCTGTGGCGGCCATCGCAGTGGGTTTTAGTGAGTACAATTTCACATAACCCGGCCCGGTATCTATGACGATTTACGCTGCGTCAACAAAAAAAGGTAATTTTTCAATTCAAAATCAAAATTTCCAGTCAGTATTTTACGTAATGGGATACTTAAATAAAAGTAAAAAAAAATCTCTTTCATATACCTAAGCAACTCCAGTCCCCTGAAATTCTCTTACGTTCACTCTCGTAACATTACATATTCAATAATAATTTCAAATCTCACAGGACTTTCAGAGATGCCTCTAAGACATGCTCTGCATTATTGAACAAACTGCAGCTCTTACACTTGCGACCCAACACAGCACTTAACTGGGATAGCATCTGAAAATAATATCTTCAAATTAAACTTGCACCTAGTACTGAATATAGAAGCACGTATATGTGAACGTAATGTTTTGCACATTGAAACAAGAAAAAGCAGAGTAGGTACTGAATAAGATATCAATTTCAATATTGATGACACATTAACAACAGCAAAAGAACCTGCTAATCCTAAATTTAAGTAAGATAAACTAAGAGAAGAGAAACTAAACAATACTACATATTCAGTAGGAAATTATACGAATGATAAAAATGCATTAGCAAATATACAGTCACGATTTTAAAGGAATGCGATTGGTTTAAAAAGATCCCACCACATACGCGATTATCATTTACGAGCATCCAGCGTTTCCAATTTCCATCTTGATGCAGTTAAAAAGAGATGAGGCACTTATGTAGATCAGCTAACGGCTCAGACGGCACGAGTTAAGATATTTACTGTTGGCATACCTATGCGCTGATAGTTTGCTAAAGAGTCTGCTATATGTATACTGCATGTACATGTATTATTTAAAATATTTACGAGGTTGAGATACTTGAATGTAACACATATCGTATATTTAAATTTTACATCTATTGATGAGCTAGAATACTAAACATAAAAGTAAGACCAATATATTTGAAATATACTGAAACTGATAAGCAAATGCACGGGTATTTGAGAATTTAATGTAAAATATCATTTACAGTATAAAATTTTTATCCGATGCAAAATTTTCTAAGTATCGGATGGCATGTGCAGCAGCTGTTAGCGTCGGAAGCGATGAATATGAAACGATACATTTTGCAGAGATATGAAAGTCTGATGTTGAAAGTAACATTAAAGATGAAACAAAAATAATCATGTTAGGAAATGAAATGTTTTAGAACTTTTAGTAAGTTATTTTTCATATTAAATTGGATTGCAAATGAATTATGAAATTATGATTAATTGAACTATTAAATTGTTTGTCGAAAGTAAATCTTTGTCACAATTTGTTTATGTTAAAAAATGTTCAATTTATATGATTTCTTGTAGGCTATTCGTTCTTACGTTGAGAGTGAGATATTTCTTTAAAATATATCGTTCTCTGTGTCTGTAAATATCCAGTACAATACGCTTACGTCCTGTTTTACTTTAATATGCGCGGAAATAGTTTCTATAGTTTAAACTTGCTATTCAAGTGGCTGTCACGAATTCTAGTCGTCCACTCGTTACTTACAACTCTACTTAGAAATCCAGCTGCTCCCAGACGCTATTGGGTGCATGTTTTAAACGGGAAAGGCCATTTCTATAGGCGACTCACCCAATATACACAAGCTAATTTCGCTTATCCGCAAACTGCTTACGGTCCAAATTCGTCTGCAGATAATTGTGAGATGTTCACCCTACATGCTGAACTTGCAAATATGTTAACAGGTAAATCGATCTTGGAGTTAGTGCTAGGGGATTGTTCGGATGGAATTTGTTAAAAGCAAGTTTGCCTTGCGGGAGCTGCGGTCTCAAAGTTTCTCAGCATTAATTGATGTACCTCATGTTCGGATCAGCATGTTATGAGGTTCAAATTGTGGTTGATTAAAAAACTTTCTCATTCCTCCACCTTATATGGTCTGGCTTCCATCTTGAGTTTTATTAGCTCTAAATCCCACGTCCAATTTAAATTTAAAGTTTGGTTATTACAGTTATGGCGCGGGGTATGAAAAAGTTCTTCAATACTAAATGAGTTGTAAGTAAATATTCAAGTTTGAACATGCTTAATAAAAATAGCAAATAAAACAAATACTGCTTTGTTTTTTTTTATAATATTTTATTTCGTTATTTTTGCTAACTAATTAGATTTAGAACATAAACGTTTGCTTACTACTTTGTTTCATTATTTCTAGGCAACCAAAAATTTTATTACCTAAGCAGGCTTCTGTATTTCAAATTCCCAGAACGAAAGAGTAATTATATTTTGTATAACTGAGCCAATAATCTATATATTTTTATTCAGTAATATACACGCTCCAATAAAAAAAGAGTTGACAAAAATTATTCTAAGCCATTAGAAGGATATCAGAGTACATTTATCCTCTTCCTCCGTCATCCAATTCTCCTTTCTGGGCAAAGGGTCAGGAAATTGATGTGGTAATTGATAAGAACGTCTGATTTTGTTCTTATTAATAACTTTGGGGACTGCTTTAGGGCTACCGTAATGACCCTAGTCACAAATTATTATTAACGAGCGATGTCGGATAACAAAGTGATTATATTCAAGGTTTTTAGTCTTGAAGATTGATGGTTGGGCCATTTTTTCCTAAAATTTAGATTGTAATAAAATCAATCGCCAAACTAGGTAATATATTTCGCGTGTAGTCGATTATTTTTATCCTTCTCCCACATAAAGTGTTTGATAGATTTTGATTTATGAGTTCTCCGAATATGGTATCGGTAATGTTGGATCCAATATGTCGGGGTACACGCCTCACCGATGGGATTACGGATACGCTCGTGTACCAACTTTTACCTTCATATTGACGTATCATGATGAATTTAAAAGGGATCGAGAAAAATTGTTTTGGATTAAATTAAAGGCATACATCGCTCAAACAACAGAAGATTGAAGGTAAATTGACTGATTTTTTACGCAAAAATTGTCGATAATGGGATCCGAATGGATCCGGCTGCTACTGACGTCGTCCATTAAAAGACTTGAGTGTTGAGTTAAGAAGTGTTGAGAATTGAGATGGGTAGAATTCTAATGTTGTCTTAGATTTTCGCAATTGTTACACCTTTAAATAAAACTACTTTAAACGGATTTAAATTGCGTATATTAATTATTTTTACTATCACGACGTTTCGAGCACTTTACAGCATTTATAGCGTTCGTGATCACGAGTAGACTACCCGTATGCTACTACTACGTATTAAAATCCGTTTAAAGTAGTTTTATTTAAATGGGTAGAATTCTGTTAAAAAAAATGGTTTGTTGCAATTTTTGATTGTACCGCTATAATACCTAAAGCATAGGCATAAAAACCTTCTTACAAAATGACAGCATATGAGCATGTATAAGTCAAAATAGTAATACATATTATAACTTAAAATTGTGGTAGAGCAATGAAAGTTCTAAACTAGTTGAGGTTTTCATATAGCATCTACTAATTTTATAACTCCAACTTTGCTTTTAGTGACTCAAAGTGTAATGTCCATTGTTGAATTTGTTATTCGTGACTCTAGATTAGCTACATTATTTAAGTCAGTAGTGGTCTCGCTATTTATCTCGCAAATAATAAACGGCTCAAGTTTAATTACTACTTTTTGTAATTTAAAATTAGTATATGTACAAAGTTCGTAAAAATTATGATAAAAAAAAACAAAAACATCTATACACACCACACGTTCATATATAACTATTCATCTTTATTATGATTTTATTTATTATTAAAAGTTATATATTATTTTCCTCGAATTCCCATAACCCACACGATACAACAAATAGAATTTATAATTTTTTAACATTTCTTCTGTACTGCCCTTACTTGATATAACTTGTCTCAACTTGTTACTAGATAGGAGACCTTCATTAATCACGTATGCACTCCAAATCGAGCTATCAGTGACAACAATGACCTACAGAACTCGTGTTGCTGGTAACATCTCCGTCATCTCCGAGGACATGTTAGGCAGTTAACCTCCACATTTGACACGTGTCACCACTACATGTGTAACAGCATGTGTGTGTATCATATAAGCTTACGTTAGGTTGTGTGTTGTGTATGTGTATAGCCTCTTTGTTAGCTTGTGTGAGTGCTATTTCATCACAAACAGATTTCTATCCGAATTTTCGACTCGCCGAACTGATAATTGGATTATAAATGTGTTTGAATACGTTCGTTTTGTGACTTTTATGTGTATCCGTTTGAAGTTAATCATCTAAATGGTTGAATTAGTTTACTTTCGTTGATAACAATGCATATTTTAGATAACACATCACAGCTTCTTATTATTTTATAAGATTGTCATATTAGGTGCAAGACCTATATTTTATATATTGAAAACATATATCTACTTCGTTTCATAACAATTAATAGAAAAACACTTATAATATACCAAATATTTTAACAAATATATTGAAATATACTACCAAAGGTAACTAATGTAAAATTCATACACTGCTTTATATAATTAAAAATGTATTTGAAGGTGATAAACAAAACCTCCCGAAGGACGTAAAATCAAAGGCAGTTTCAATCAAGAAGATTGATGATAGGTTAATCTAAAGATCAATGGAGGCGGAAGGGACTTTAGATGGAACCAAGGGTCTGGAAACATGAACATTATTTACCATATCTAATATATTTAAACGAGCAATTCTTGTTTATTTATTTATAGATATATATATTTACGTGGCGAATCACGTGTTGCGAAGGAACTGTACCGCTGAAATTTGGTGTACGGGGGTTTTTGAGGTAAAGAATTGATCTAGCTTAGTCTTATGTTTCAAAATGCATCAGTTTTCGAGTTATTACACGTTTTTTGTTTCAAAATGCAAAATATGATCGCTAATTTCACAAATTCTAATACAACTAATTTGGTACAATTGCTTTTATACGCGATCGCGGTAGTCATAAGTTGAGGGTTCGAATCCCGATGAAATTGATTCTTTGTTTTTATTTTCATTTTAAAGTATAAAGTCAGTTTTTCTTATTTTTTAGTTTTTATTTCGTTGAAAAAAAACCGCGAAAGAAAAAAGAACCGATATACACCCGCGATCAATACGATTTCACTGAACTTTGTTATGTGAGGTTTTTTTGAGTTTTTATACGGTCCTACTATTTATTATAACTTAATAATAACACGTTACACTGAAAATAATATTATAGGTGTTTGGATTCAATTACCTATCAAAACCTATCAAAACCACAGGTCCTAAAAATATCGATGTATAAAGTATATGTCAGGCGCCATCTATTATTAAACCGCAGAAGTTTTATAACGACGAAGCGACATAATTATATTGACCACTATTAAGTATTTACTTCTGTTTTTATTATGTAGGTAATACTTTTTTGTATTTATTCCAGTTTTACTTTAAATGTTTAAGTCTAATACAAAATAGAAAAGTTAAGAACTAAGTTAAAATATAAAAGTTTATATTTCCTGATGTTTGAGATAAGTACAATTAATTTATTTCGTAGTCCGTAAT
>DVXP01002240.1:0-13125 GCA_018235645.1 Junonia grisea | reverse complement strand
ATGTTAAACGTTACATTAAGCAACTTGACGAGTTGACGTTTAGTCACTCAATTAAATGTCGGCATTCAATGAACGCGATAGTGATTCAATTAAGTAGCTGATTTAACCAGATGACTGCGACATATACATAGTTCGTCCGGTACTAATGTAAAATCCTCACCCTTTAGCGCCCGGAAAACCTGTTATTGTACTTTTTACCCATTTCATTTTGACCGCGCACTTTCTAGTAGGGGGCGCTATCGTAATGTTTGCACACGGGCGCCACATGGGCTAGAGACGGCCCTGCTTTGTTCCGCATTAATGGCAATAAATAAAAAGATTTTTTTATCCTATGTCCTTCTCCTGGCTCTAAGCTACCTCCATGCCAATTTTCAGCTAAATCGGTTCAGCCGTTCTTGAGTTATAAGTGGAGTAACTAACACGACTTCTTTTTGTATATATAGATAAGAAGAAAAAAATTGTTTTAATGCAGCCATACTACAACTGTTGCTTTTTTGCTGCAAAAATATATTAATAATAGATTTATTTACTTAGTTGTAAGTTCGTTGGCTAGAGCGACCGCTGTGTTAAGTGTCCTCTCGTCATGAGCCGACATAGGTTTCATAGTACCAGTATTAGATCCTTTTTTCTTCTCACTTTGCGATAACGTGTGGGCTCTGAAATATATTAAAAATAGTTGAAGTAGATATAACTATAAAATAAAATTATTTATTTATCAAAGTATAAAAATCACCTTAAAGCCGCCTCTACTTCGCTGTGCATAGTTTTGACCTGAAATTATATGTGTATTATTAATACCGATCTCAAAAACATCTACAAACTACTAACTGACAGAACAACATTAAAGTGCTGTAATGTAAATCATGCGTTTTAATGTTTTAACAGGTTGTCACATAAGTTCGTTCGTATTCTGCCGCGCGGTTATTGACGCCTATTTGAGAGGAAATATTTAAGCGGAGTAAAGATTTTCGTTAAGTACGTAAGTTATAGTGCACACTGGTGGCTAGATTTTTGTGTAAAATTTATTTTATTATTCTATTGAATTTATGACATAGTGTATAGTAAAATGGTAAAGCAAAATGAGCATTTTCGCCATATAATGTTCTTTTATTTTTAAAAACGTAATAACGCAATCCATGCCGTAAGAAACATATGCAGTGTTTATGGGACATCTGCAGTTATCGATGACATGGTATAAAAGTGGTACGCCAGTTTCAGAAACGGAAAATTCGGTCTTTAAGTTGGCGAGCGCTCCGGGCGGCCTGTAACAACTGATATGGCAACAATATTGTCTGTGGTGAATGAAAATCCACATTTTACACTACATGTGATAGCGGAGGATGTGAATGTGTCGTATAGTACCGTTAGTAGACACCTCCCTACTGAAGTCTACGTCAATCGTGCCGATGTTTGGATTTCGCATGATTCGAATGAGAACCAGCTGATGCAACGTATGCTTGTTTGTGATCAGGTCATTAAAAAACCAAGAAGAACCATTTCTTCAGAATATGATTACTGGCGATGGAAAATGGATACTATATAATAATTTTGTGCGTCGTTGATCTTGGTTGAATAAAGATAGTGCTCTTCAGACATCGCCAAAGATCTAGTAGTCTTCACTTACAGAAAGTGATCTTGTGTATTTGATGGAGTATATGGAGCAGAGTCTTCTATGAATTGCTACCGGATAATCGTAATATCAACTTCGTGAAATAATGTGATCGAAGTGACATTTTGAAGACCGATCTTGAACAAAAACGGCCTTCATTGTCTAAAAAACGACGAATAAATCCATACTGAGAGGTTTTTCGAAAGTAAAAAGGCTAATTAATAAAGGCTGTTTCTGGCAGGATAGTATTGTGGCATTGCTTGAACGTAGGGCAACAGTGATAGAAAACAATGAAAAATAAAATTGCTAACAAAAGCTTTTACTTTAAAAAATATTCTGCTTTGAACAAATGTTAAAAAACCGAACGAACTTATGTGACAACCCAATATTTTAACAAATCTAAAAAATCCTAAATATATACAAAATTAAACCACAAATAACTTAATAACATGCATCATCGACATAACAACCAGTAGCCATGGTTTTTAATTTAAATTTGTAAAGTAATTTATTGTTGTATTTCACTGACAAAACGACAAAATATACAATGATCCGAGCTATTATTTTTAAAGCAATTTATTTCGAGTTTATTTACAGTAAAGGATTTATGGGTCAATTTAAAATTGGTAGCAGAAATTTCGTCCTTTTATTAAAATTATTATGAAAAGTAATACTTGATTTCGTATTTCTATATGTAATACACACTATTCAGGCTATTATATAGAATTATCGGAATGTTCTTATAATTTCACATGTTCTTATAGTTAAACATGAGAGTAAATATATAATTAAAGTTGATTCCAAAGAAAAGTTACAAAAAAATGATTCGTTGTTTGATTATGAATAAATGAAGATGGTAACAGAGCTGTTTAATTTTCGCCTCACTAGTTTTTTTATCATCACCTCATTAGTTCAATCACGTAATATCCTGAAAATATACGCAAAAGATCGCGGCCAACCACGACATTGCATTTTACAATATTATGTAAAATGTAAAATACTCAAACTTAAGAAAAAAACATATATTTTTAAGAATTTAAAATTTAATGTGACTTTTTTGCCACCGATTTTAAATTGACCCTTATACACTAATTATACCCAGTTCTTACAGACATAACAAACACAAAAACTCTAACAAACACACGACACAATACTGAAATATAAGGAAAACGTCTAATTGTGCATAATTGTAAGTGAAAGATGAATGAGGTACAAACACCTGTGTAATTATATTCAGTATACTATGCTACTCGCTCTGTACTCACCAATTTTAATCACGTACTAAAAATAGGTTGGACCCTACAATAATATAATGTTTTAGGAAACTTGTAAAATATTGGACAACCATTTTGACACGTTTTTTATTTTTAATACATAATAATTGACCTAGTAATTTATAATTAAGTCGTGTATAAGTAACACCCAGGTTTGCGTGGGATGAAAATAGAAAGTAATAAAAATAATACATTAGGTACTATTTAAACACATAATAAATAGCTAGTTTCTACATATACTTTACAATAACAATTTGAAACATAGATTTAAAACGTACATTTTTCCTTTTTTGCTATAAATAAATAATACAATCTTTTTGTACTTTATAGCAACGAAGTAGAAAGAAGTCGAATGATAAAAAGAATGTAAATAATATTAAATTTTTTACTAGACATAATAATTATCATAATATTTTTAACGTCTATAATATGGCAAAATAATGATTACGTAAAATGTGTAAAAATATTTATTACTAAGGCAAATCAAATGCTATTTATATTTAATACATACATGTATTTAAATAAACTAATACTCATATATACTTTCATATTAAGAAAAATGGATGTTGGAATTTAAATAAAACGTTACATAATAAGTAACATAAATATTAATAATGAAAGAAAATTTAAAAGAGCACTCGCAGCGATCCTAAATACATTTAAATCTATTTTACGTATATTATAATATATAGAATGGAGTTCAAAATACTTTTTATGGCATTAATTACTGAAAGACATAATTGAAACAAAAAATAAATAATTACTTTAGTATTTACAAAATTTATTGTATTAAATAATAGAAGAAAACCGCAGTAATTTCCATTTATATTTAATTTTATCATCATGTGCGAATTAAAAATATATCTTAAATGCTGGAAATTTTATCTTCGTTAAGGAGATCTTTATGTACTTTTTACTACTATTTTTATATCAGTGCATATCTCTATCTATGCTATTATTGAGTATTCGGTTAAATTCAATGACATTTATAACAAAGAACTATTATAATCTATTTTTATTTGGAATTCTATTTTATACATAATTGAAAGAAAAATACGAGCTGAGCTTTAATAATAAATAATTAATTAATAATGAACAGTTCAAATAATAGCAAACATTTGTCCTTAGTGACCCACAAACATGAAAATAAAGTATTGAAATAAATAAGGACATTACCTAAATTAATAACAACATCGATAAGTATCAAAATAACATGTGACATATCCAAGACGTACGATAAAAACCAACACTTTGAGCACTGAACACAATACTAATACATATTAATACTATCGTAGAGTAAATACATACACGCGTATAAGTCCTCTGTACTCGAACTTGTGGCTACAAAACAAGCCAATTATATAATTTACACACTACAATACGATCTATCTAATAAAATGTAATACGATCAAAAATTCGAAATAGAAAAAGGTTTAAAACTGGCGATACCTAATACACTAAAAAGCTTATGAGAAAACGTTAACTTCATTATTTAGGGGAGCCATTTCCAATTATATAAAATTAGGGTTTGAAGTTGAAAACTTTGGGTGATTCAGATACAAACCCTTCGGAAAATTATTCAGTACTATTCAGTACTCCTAGTATGAGTTTTAATATTTTGTGATAATGTAAATTTGTTTGGTATATTAAGACTACTCTCGTATACATTGATTAGCCTCGCTTATAAGCCTCGTTTTCGATGCAATGTAATGTACTGTTATTATGAAGGAATTCCGATCGAAAATTACGTTATCGATAACTATCAAAACTTGTATTAGGAATACAGGACAACCATGCGTAACTGGCCACTTTTTTACGGTCTTTCGTGTTAAAAACCAGGACAAGTCTTAGAAACTATCCTCTACAAAAACCGAGACGTTTGGCAACCATATTATTATCGGTCCACTTAGTGACAGTTAACGTTTTCTCAGTAAATCTGTCATTGCGATCAGATAGTAAAGTAGCAAATATTTCTAAAACTTTTTCACTCTAAGGCCTGCTCTTACCAGCATTCCAAAAATGTATGGTAATCTGAATTAAAGAAATTTGAAAAAATACTCCCATTAATGCCAATCATTATATACCTATGTATTACATTTATACTCTGTCTAGACGCGTGATTAGATGTAAGCTAACTGATAATGGGACGGTTTGAATCCATATATCGATAAATCTTCTTCCGAACTCTGTAATATAAAAACTTAACCGTCATTTTTTCCTGTTCATAAATGTATTACGCGGACATTCTTTGAATAAATTAATGAAACAAATTGCTTCAACACTGTATATATTGAAGCAATTTGTTTCATTTCTTTATAAAAATAAGGAAAGTTTGAAAATAATATATTTTTTAGAATTTAGATAGTTTTTTCCACATTTTTATATAATTATATTATTGATAATTTATAAATTTATTTGTTATAGACAATCAAATATAAATGAAAAATAATGCATACCTCATCTCGTTTGTTGTCCAAGCTGCGGAATATCGACTCCATTTCGTCCAGCAAGCTCTGGCTGAAGTCTGTGCAACCCTTCTGTAAGAAATAAAAACATTAAATATGAATTTACTGTATCATCAACACCTCTTTTGCATAATAGATTTTAGACGGTTTAAACTTTGGGTACTACTTAAATTATTTTATTAAAATACGAATATATAGCCTATCGAATAAAATACTAGACAGCCCCTGGTGAACGAAGTGAAATTTACTAGAAAGATAATCACTAAGAAGCCTTCTATTCGTCATGCAGTCGAGTTAAAAACAGAGAAAATACTCACAAGAAGTGCAGGACTTTCAGGAAAGCCATCGGTCTTCAGCTCCGCGGCAATACTTTCCTGAAACATGATTTTATCTTCAATAGCAACCACAACGTAAGAATTCAATCAAATAAACCATTCTTATAAACCTGATGTTTTTATAATAACAGATTGATCGCAACTCACCGTTTCTGTATCTGATATTTCATGATATTCATGAACTTCGTCGTTCTTAGACGACGAGTCATCATTTTTATGAGAACGGCCCAGTGTAGCGCTTTTTACCTGCAATTTAGAAGTTTACAAATTAATATTTAAACACGAAGTAGTAAAAATAAATGGTAAAAAATAAAATAAAATATAGTATTCAGGTCCATTTAAATAATAACTTATTGTTACTATTATTACTTTACCATTAGTAAGTTGCATTAATATAATTGGAATAATACATTATGCATATAATGTACTGTATTATTCCGTTTTGAATGTTACATATTTATTGAAATAACCAAGTCTTACAGGAATAACGTTTATAACAATTTACCTTCTCTGTTACCTTGTCTAGAAGACTTTTACTCGTAGTTGGTTCTAATGTCAACTTGTTATTCTTCTTGTTATTCTTAGATCTATCGCCATCTAAGATTAATCAAACATTAATAGCACTTAAGAAAACGTTTCTTGGTACATTTTAGTATAAATAGACAACCTTGAATTGATTTTAGATAAACATAATATAATCGTGCGTTCTTGTATTCCTTAATACGCTATGACTTATTTCATTATCTTGGGCGCCAAAAGTGTTTCTGGCACAAAAAAAGTATAGACATATAAATTAATGTTTGGATAAACGTATACGCTATAACGCATAAGACCTTAGGTTAAAGACAGTTACTTTAATTTCTACATCGCATATAGTGTGCAAAATATATATGCACTTTTGTGTTCACGCAGGTCCCCTTCGATAAATACCCAACGCCTGAGGGAGGAGATTGCGTCATGTAAGATTTCTACTAACTAAAGCTATTACTACTATTTACACATCATTCTGCTATAACTATAATGAATCTTAAGTTGCATATGTGTTTATATATTTTTTATTCATTTTGTAATCTAAGAAAGATTATTATAGAGTAGTGTAAGTGGTGTATATGCCGTTCTACTTTTTAATAAATAAAAATAACTACTTACAGGACAAGTCTACTTCATCGCATTCAGCCTTCACCGGTCTGGCTGGAGTCAGCAACGGGTATGGAGAGGTACTAGTCGTCGCCGTGAGGTGGGAGGGCGAGTTAGGGTTAATGAGGGGAACCTGTTCCAAATCCTCTGATGGCTTATACGGGTTGACGACTTGACGTGGTGGCTGGAAAAATTAAAAAAAAACATGGTGTATAATTTAATAATGGAATAACTTGAAAAAAAACTTTTTTCTTTATTTGATTTTGATTTTATTGTAGAACAATACTTACGGTCTATTATGCTAAATGTCTAAGCTAGTTTTTGCATTCTTTATCGTTGAAGTAAGTTATAGTAGATCTAGAGATAACTTATGCATTAAACATGTAGTATGGGATGTCAAATGTCGTGAATGAACAAGAACCGATAGATTACCGATTTTTCAGGACCCGACACCTTTTGTGAAGTATATTATAGGAACCATTATTAATTTATATGTTTATAAGAACAGGGTTAGAACATACACTTTTGTTTTGTGATAATGTTCTTAATCTAAAACACTGATACATATGGATTGATATGATACAAGGATAAACATACATTAACATACATTAAAAGAATAATTTTAAATATTTTTTTTCAATTGAACGATATTTTCGTCTCAAAATTCTGTAAATTGAATGTCTAAAATAACAGACACAGTTAATTCAATAAAATTCGTGTAAATCCAATTAGAAGGAGCTAGTCAGTAAGGACTAATATACTCTGTTAAATTAGAATTTAATGCTTATAGCACCAATAAAAATTCGGAAAACTTTATTATTACTAAATTCATAGTAATTTATCGAATTGGTCGTTACAGAGTAATGTAATACTCACGTATGCCGTCGGGTCCAGAGGCGCTCGTCCTACCGTATACAAGGGTCGTATTGCGCGTACGCCGGAAATCTTTACCATTGCTGATTTAGTTTATTGCGCAATAGCAGTAGCATAGCATCAGCGAGTTTCTAATTAGTTATGAATACTCACGCATCCCGCCGGGTCCAGGAACGAGAGGTCACCGAAGTAAGCGCCGTCGAGGCCCACGTGTCCGGTATGTTTCACGTCCCCCTGCGGGCTCGATATCATGCTGCGCTGTATCGCGCGCTTGCCGGTGTACGTGTGCCGCTTGACGTCGGACCGCAACAGCGACGAGCGAATGGACCGAGAGGAATTCCGAGTTGGATGCGGTGACAGTGATGGCGCGAATGAACCTCTCTATGGAAAATCCGTTAGAACGCTCTCTACTATCGAGAATTCGTGGTAACAATTCGATCGTTTGTAGTAAAAAGTATTTTTATTACGGATATTGATGGTATAACAAGTACAGGGTGTTCGAAACGAATTATAATGTTTCAAAAGCTCTATACAAATTTAGTAGCCACCATGATAACACACATGAAAAATCTTAATAAAACAAATGTGTAAAAATTTATGTTTGGTTAAATTTCACATGATTCAAATGCAGACATGGAAATGAGATAATGCAGTGACTGAATGGGAATTTTTACTAATATTATTTTTCTCACCTCATGCTTAATGTAAGGTTTTGTGTGATTTGGATCGAACATGCCGCAGGCACCGCCGGGGAGCACGCCATACCACATAGCTGATTTAGTATAATTTCTGAAAGGAGTTTTAGGGTGAAGCGGTGACAAACAAACACGACGCAAAACAATGTAATTATTTCAATACAATAAACGATTTCTGGAGAACTTACTCTTTTCCGAGCACTGTTATCCTTTGCCCAACGTTATATTCAAGGAAATTGTTACGCCTGCCTTCTTCTGTCTTCTTATAACAAGCAATTGTTTGAACCTAAACCAAGGTTTTATTAAAAAGGTTTTTAAAAGTCAATTCATATCGCGTGAGCACCAACAGCCTAACTACTACCTATAGACATTGTCTTTGTACGTAAAACGACTTCAGATTAATTTCTTGATTAATAGCTATGTAATGGGAATGAAGATACTTTTATTGCATTACAACTTTTTAAAAATTTGAATGATCGAAGGGGTTGAGATGCACAAAATTTCAACGCTACAGTTTGGCTGTTGATGGCCTTCCTAGCCTCATGATATACATATATAATATGTAGATAGATGGAATTCTAAAATCTTATCCAATTCGTATAAAAATTTCATATCTGTTGTTGTAAGTCTTTCTATAGATTTCATCTCGTTTAATTTTTATTTCAACAAATAAATAAAATTTGAAGATATCGCCTGATAGAATTTATAAATAAAAAAAGTCTTACTTCGTCAGGCCTAAGCTGCAGTAGCTTAGGTCCCAAATCTTTGAATTTCGGACGATCATTTGGATCATGAGACCAGCACTCAAGCATCAACGAATAGTAGGCATCAGGACAGCATTCCGGACGCTCAAGTCGCTGAAATATAAATTATTTTAGAAAATTAAAAGTTCTATTCTTATCCGTCTACATTGGCAATAAACTTTTACAGGTGTACAATAGATACATACTTAGTCTATTTATTTAATCAGTTGTAATGATAAAGCAGCAGTATGGTAACATGTTGGCGGTTTGAAAATAAATTTGACGATAAAACAAGATCAGTAGTTAAATGAAAGTTAATCAAAATAGTAGCATTAATATTAATGAAGTGGGCGGTAAAAATAATAAATGTGCAGTTTCATAACTAAGTAACATAAAAAATTAATCTGTCAATTATAATTACTAGGATACTTAAATGAAACGTTCATTTGTATGGGTTGCCAGTACCAGTGTTATTTGAATACAAAGCTTTATCATTATGTACCGTGACACATGAAATATGTTTAAATAAACAATAGACTCAAATAATTCAACTCACTTGAAAGTTAGGTGCATCAATGGCTTCTAGGATTTGTTGACCAGAAAAAGCCGCCCATGGTTGGAAACCATATGTAAACATTTCCCATAAACATACGCCAAAAGCCCATACATCACTCGATGATGTAAATCTTAAGTACAAGATGCATTCCGGTGCACACCTTAAATCGATAAAGGAATAATTTAAAATCATAATAATTTGATAGTAATCAATTCATTCAATTAAATTATTAATTTAAAATATAAAAATGAATCGCTATATCTCGAGAATAGGTGAACCGATATCGCATTTTTTTAGAATATTCCTTGAAACTTCAAGGAATATTCTAAAAAAAGCGGATCGCGGATCTTTCTTACAGAGAAGAAGAAAAATGTTAAAATTTCACTAAAATTTTTATTCGACTATTTTTATTAAAAAAATAATTTAAAAAATAAGAAATAGACTGTAAGGCAGTAGAAATTTCGCCGGATCAGCTAGATTATTATAAGTATTATTAATTAATTTTCAAGGCTACATACCAGGCTACAGGTAATTTGAGATTCACATTATAATTAGTTTGATAATAGTCTTTCCCAACACCTAATGCACGCGATAATCCAAAATCTGAGATTTTTACCCTATCTTTGCTAAAAACTAAAATATTCCTGGCCGCCAAGTCTCTGAAACAATTATTATAAAATTAATGTTTTGCTAATTGTATAAGTAATGTAGTGTCAAATAAAAAGTATATTATAGTAAATATTTAGAGTTTATTTTAATTTTATTTTTTTTAAACGAAGTTGCATTTTTAATGAAAAATTGGTTGGTTTTCATAATACTTTTAAAGAGTTATTTAATATATTTTTTAAATAATTTAAATTAAAGTAAAAAATATTAACTCTTTAAAATGTTTAAAATGTAAATACACAATAAGACTAAAATGGTATGGTAGGTATAGGGGGCAAACGAGCTGACAGATCACCTGATGGAAAGTGAATGCTGCCGCCCATGGACATTTGCAGCACTAGAGGTGCCACAAAATGCATTGCCGGCCTTTTAGGGAGAATAGATGTTGAAGGAGTTGGGAATTGGGCCTAAATTGGAATAAAAAAAATTGTATGTTTCAAGATTTTCAAAATTTCATCCTTTATGTTTACAATATTTAGTTTACCTGTGTATCAGTCTTTTATTCTCCAAATAAGTCATTCCATCACAGATCTGTTCAGCAAATTCGCATAGAACTGCCACTGAGAAGTTACTCCTCAGAGTAACTTCACGCAAACATTCGAGGAGAGACCGCAGCGGGGCCAGCTCTGTTACCTGTACATTAAATTATATTTAAGCTTGTACACTTCTCATTATATATTTTATTTTGTTTTTACTATAATAGCGACGAGTTTATGTAACTTTCGGTGATCACATAATATCAGGCAACCCAAATTCACTTGTCAATTCAATGTGTCACCCAAAGTGTCTGCTGATTATTATAATAACAATAAGTGCGTGTCGAGCCACGCGCATGAAGGGTTCCGTAGTTTTCCTCATAATATACGGACATTCAATAATTTAATCTTTAAAGTTTACTTATATTTTAACAAATAACATGTTTATCTTAACAATTTTCAATGAAATTTGGGCGAAATTATATTTTTACTTTGATCGACTATATCTCAATAACTATAAAAGCCTGGATAGCCGTGACAATTTTCCTTTTAAATTCATTATATGTACTATTATCATGAATTTTTTCATATTTATAGAAGCAATAGTTTAGTCGGTAGAGGGGGGGACAGTTTACTCTAAGAAAATATGACACTTTGAAGCTTAATATTTCGGAAACTGTTTATCGTTCAGAAAAATGGTTTTCCTACACCTATAATATTTTTAAAAGACCTATCCAACAATACCCCGCACTATAGGAAAAATTAGAAAAAAAAATTTTGGTCTCACTTTACGTATACCTAAGGGGACACCCTAACAAAAATTATTTTTCAAGATTTTATTCTCCGACTTTCTCGGCGGTATTCATATGTACACTCATGCCAAATTCCAGCTTTCTAGTATTAAGGACCTCGGAGCAAAGCCGCGGACAGACAGGCAGACAGACAGACAGACGGACATGGCGAACCTATAAGAGTTCCGTTTTAACTACGGAACCCTAAAATTGGTGATTACCGATTTTTTATTAGATTAAGATTTTATCTTCAACTTTCCTATGAAAACAGGGCTTAAGTTAGCTAAGGTTTTTTAATAACACTAAATTAAATTTGTGTAATAACAATTGCTTTACATTAATAGCAAGTTGTGATGTACATGTAAAGAAAAAAAGCTTACTATATTTACTATTATACTTACCAACATAAGTGAATCTAAATGTAAGACCACACCATATAACCGTACAATATTAGGATGTTCTATACTATGCATTACTGCTGCTTCCTTTAAAAATTCTGTTGAATTTGAGGTCATTCGCTCGTTTCCAAGGCATTTAATTGCTACTTGTAGCTGTAAATTTAATAGACATGTATTGGTAAAACATTTAATTATTTCAAAATTACTTCATATCTTAAATAGAGGAAAACTTTTCGGTATCAAAAAATGATTACCCTTTGATTTCCCGTTGTCCATGTTCCTTGTTGTACTACACCAAATTGTCCCATACCTAGTTCCTTGTTGATTGTTATATCCTCTATTGATATTATGTGCTTTGTAGGAACTTTAACATTATCAGTGAATGACTGAAAATCAATAGGCATTACACCTTGTTCATGCCTTGGCTGAAATATTCATTCGGTAATTAGCATTTCAATACAAATTATAATTTCATAAAATATAAGTATAACTATAAAAAATACTCACTGGATCAGACTTTTTATTAACATTAAGAAGTTTCCTCAACATTGTTATATACGCATTTGGAAAGTACTTTGAGTAGATTTTCTTATATCTTCTTTGCTCAGGTTTAGAGAGACCAATTTGTGCTAAATCCTCAAGAGCCACAAATTTCAATTGTGATAACTTACTGACTTTTAAAATATCTCTGTAACAATAACAAAATAAAATCAATAAAATATTTTAAGATTTATATTACCGAGAATATTTATATATTGTAGTTAGGAGTATATGTAGTTATTATTTTAATATTGTAGTTAGGAATAAGTTTCTCCTTTAAAGTTTATCAATTACAAAGTGGAATTATACCATGAAAAACTTAAGCATTTAGTTAACTTATCATAATTTAGCAAAACGGCACTGTAGTAACACTGATCGCATATTTGATAACACTAGTTTACAAAATTAAACTTTTTGTCTGTTGCCGAGAATTTTGTGGTTGATAATGTTCACTTACGACTTGTTTTTATCTAATCTACCCTTAAAATTGTTTGTGCAGCTCGAGTTACTTTGTTTTTAATTTTTATAATTTAAGCTTATATAGTAACCCATAACAGGTGTATTTTA
>DVXP01002239.1:0-13129 GCA_018235645.1 Junonia grisea | reverse complement strand
AAAATTTGAGAAGTAGATTTTTCGGATACTATTTATAGAGTTAATCGAATGGATTTAATAATATGTTAATCGTGTTTCTTAGAGCAAATTAATTGATTTTTTTGGTAATTAACCAAAATTTGAAATTAAACTTTTTATTCGTCGAGTAAACCGGAAGCTAAAATTTAAAATGTGATTTTCTTAAACATCGCATATTTTTAATTTTTTAAAATTTCCATTAAATAAAAGCTTTTAGTGTATTAATATTATACAAAAAAATTTAGAATGGTAACTCGATTAATTTACAAGATATAAGTTAAACAGTACGAAGGTACCGTATGGCGCTTTATACTGAGCGAATCTTTAGAACGGTTTAGACTTTTAGAAAATGTAGTGGACCCCTTTGAAAATGACGAAATGGGAAAAAAATTATCGTTGATGAACGAAATTCATTGTAACTGGTAGATAATGTAACAAATATTAAAGGAAAAATACAAATTTTTACAGTAGTTGTAATGTTTGATGAATCATTTTTTTTGCTGTTATTGAGGTTTGAAATTTGATGTTAGTACAAGTAAAAATCACTTCATCGACTTTGAAAATTTATTTTTAATACTTTGAAAACGTTTAAGATTAAAATTACTATTTTGTCGAAATTATTAGTTATTCTAGAATAAAATAAAAATAAAATTATAACGCAGAAGCATTCAATTATTTTTTATTTAATTTTTCTTATGAATACTCGGTGCTTTTCAAAATTTTACAAAAACCTGAATAACTCATAAACAAGCAAGTTAAATTTATTTTGTTCCTCATAGGCCACTCTATCATCCGGTTCAAGGATGACATCGACCCACCAAAGACCCTGTATGTATATAGAAGTTTTGTATTTGCGGCTTTGTAGTTTGGTTGTGGTTTCTCTCTCACAAAATTACACTCGTTTGGCTTTACCCTAATTCTACACATTTTCTACAGAATCAATTGCAGCAAATAAACAACAAACCAAAGGAACTCTGCCACGAAAGGTTTCCGCTGAGCGATGTGGCATCACTTGCGTTCAACCCGTCGCCCAAGTACCATAGGCGGCTGGCCGTAGCCACGCACGCGGGAATTATATTCGTGATAACCGTCTAAACTTACCGGGATGAAAATGTCTCATTCCATTTGCATTATTTTACAATATATGTATATCTATATACAATATATAATTATGTCACCGTAAAATTGGAAAAACCGTTAGATTATAATCTGTCTTCCGAGATTGTTGACTATAGATATATTGTGAATTATATACAAAAGTTAGGTTAGGGTAGAAGGGTAGAACTTTTTTTCTACCATCCTATCCATCCATCATCTTTTTTTACCATCATTATTCCGACAGTTTACTATCGCGAAATAGATTGTAATCGAAGTGTTTACAATTTTACAGTGATAAAAATTATATATTTTTTTATCATGTATAATTGTATGATATATAGCTCTATGTAACGGCTGATATAGTTTAATCATAATGATCTATTATAGCGTGACCTTTTCAAACCACTTTTTTTTAAAGACGTATGAATTTTAACACTTAAAATGTATATAATATTTTTGTTATATATTGTGTATATCGTTTGTTCTTATGTATAAATCGTTCAAGGAAGGCGTTATTACTTTTAGTAATTACATATACAATATTTAGCCGTTATATAATTACTATGTAAATGTTTTAAACAATATGCAATATATATGAGTGTAATATGTAACATATTATAAAAATAAGCATTTCGTTAAATTAAGTTTTTTTTTCAATATTCTTATTGAAGTGACTGATCATGTTTTAGTTTAATTTTTTTTTAACATTCTTAGTGATTGTAATTTCTAACTTCTCATTGTTTCGAAACATGCTAGTGTTCAATTTGTAACTGTTGTACATATGTAGTTTAATTTTGTAGATTTGTAAATAAAAATGAGACTTCCTGAATGAACGGTATAGAGGAGGTGGAATGTTAAAAATTAAATTGTTGATTACCTGAATTCGAAGAAGTTAACATTTTTAATAGAACACGTCGATTGTAATCGATGGTGTTAAAACTAAAATTCGACATCGACCGTTTGCATAGCCAAGTAATTCAACCATTGTATTACTGGCCTTTTCTTGTTTAAATATATTATTCAAAAATAATTTATTTATTTATACATATTTTTATCTTGTCTAAATGTAACATGGTTTTCCTTGTACATTTTATCTTTAACTCTGATAACTGTCGAGTTTTCGCTATAGTTGAATCTAATCTATTGATGTATCGAATTGTAGTATACTATAGTTTATCTCGCAGATGCATCAACATTCAGAATGACAATGAAATGTATAGCTCTTAATATCTTTGAGAAGATCTACAAGTTTAGTAAGAACTAGTTGATACACGTGACTTTTCTGTTGGGAAAGTTATAATTGTTTTAATTATAAATACAGAACAGTAGATAATTGCGTTGCTTACTGAATATGTCACTTTTTAGTTTGTGAATCATTAAACCATTTGCTATTGACCCTTAAAATATCAAAGTTTTTATTTCTTTTAAATAGTGACATATTTCTTTAATAACTATGTTTCTAGTTGTTCGCCGAAGATTTGCAGACGAAATAATGTCGGGGCATTCCAATATGTCAAATCGTACTTATCTTATTGAGATAATATTCATTTTCAGATCTTTTAAACCTTTATTGTTGAAGGTTGTTTACATCAAAACTTACAAAAATCGCTTAACGTTTGGTACTCTTTTAAACGGGAATGTATTTAATGCCAGCTTACGTCAGTTTACGTAACTGTTATTTTTTATGATTTTTAATTCATATTTTTTTTAGCCAAGACAGTTAAAGTTTGTTTTTACAATATATGAGTCGTTCGTTACCATAATATTAATGTCTTACTCCAAGATTCACTAACCGTGGTACATTTATGTGAAATGCTTCAAGAGATGGCATATATAAGAGAAGGTTATAAAAATACAAATGATATTTTATTAAAATATGTTTGATAAAATTTATCAATAAGGCCACTTTGTTAAAGACGAATACAATAAATGTAATAGGTTTCAGAAATATTTTATTTTTATTTTTTATTATTAACATTTTAACATTCCACCTCCTACTATACGACATAGTTATTTTAACATCTCAAAATTATTGTTTTCGGATTCTATATGTATAACATAATTTTGTTTTATTCTTTTATTCTTAAAATAAGTTGTTTTGTAAATTTTCTTACATTAAGATTTGTAATAAGTATTTATTTTTAAATTTAACACAAACCACGTATATCGGACTCAGTGATATTAATATATTGTTTTTACTATGTAAGTAATACGTACTACGCTTGTTGCCTAATAAAGTTTTTAATTAAAAATATTTTTTTATTTGCATCGAATTGGTTAATATTCATAAAAAAAGCTATCATGATTATTTTTAATATTTGTAAAATTACTGTAGATATTATAATAATTTAATAAACATAATAAGTTTAATAGACACTCTACTTTCACATACCTACTTATAGATAAAATAACAAAGCCAAAGCCTTTGTAAAAACAGTCAAAGTGCGTCCTACCCCGCCATGCCTTCGGAGAGCTCAGGCGGCAAGAGCAGCGAAGGGCTTTTGCGACGTGGTTGGCCCGTCTCAGTGGAGAAACTCAGTACGCGCATAAACTCGTCGTGAGGGCGATCTTGCCCGACTTCGAGGCCTGGATGAGGAGGAAGCGACGACTTCCACTGGTGTTGACCGGTCAAGGTTGTTTTGGCAAGTAACTGTGTAAGATCAATCGCGAGGTCACGACAATTTGTCACCACTGCGGGGCAGACCAAGACACTGCGTAGCACACGCTAGATGTGGTCCCGTACAGACCGCTGACACTCATGGTGTAGGAAATCGGACGAAATCTCTCCCTGCGGGCAGTCGTGTCGGCGACGCTACGCAGGGAATCATCGTAGTCTCCTGTGAGACCGTCATGGTTCAAAACGAAATTGCGAGGCGGTCTCGGGAGAGGGTCGATCCCGCCCGGTGGAGACGATCCATGGGTTATCTTTCCAGCCTCCATGCCCAATTGCCCGGGGCGGCAAAAATAGGACATTCCTTCCGGCACTGACCGCTCTCACGCATCCGTTTCATATGGTTGCGGAGAGGGCGGCAGGTCTATTATAGCCCTGGACTGGCGATGTACGCACTAGCGACGGCGTGTGGAGCCGACGAAACCATTTTCCGTCATCCCGAAATTGAAGCAACTTGACGGATTAATTTCTCTATTTTTTTCTTAATAGGTTTTAATACTGATCGCATTGGCATAATTACTTTACTGTATTTTGGTAAAGTACTTTATATATATATTTTTTTTAAATATATTTTACTCTCTTCTTTAGCAGCTAACAGGGGTTTTTAGGGTTCCGTAGTGAAAAAGTAACCCTTATAGTTTCGCCATGTCCGTCTGTCTGACTTTCCGCGGCTTTACTCCGAGGACCTTATATCTACTAAAAAGCTGTTATGGCATTGGTATAGGTACATATGAAATAAGCCGGGAAAATCGTACAGTAAAGTCTATAATTTTTTTTTCTATATGTAAAGTTAGACCAAAGGTATCGTTGTATAGGTTGTTTAAAAATATTATAGGATTGTAAAAACCAATTTTCCACACGAGGAACAATTTCTGAAATATTAAGATTTAAAATGCTAATTTTTCTTAGAGTCGAGTGTCTCTCCCCTCTACCCACTAAACTCCTGCTTTTAAAAATGTGAAAAAAATTTCAATAGTAGTACATATAATGAATCTACAAGTGTAAATTTGAAAAATTTATTAAACCCCCGACATCGTAATCAATACGACATGATGACCTTAAACTTTTGAGAGATATTTTTTTTATAAATTATTTCCAATAATACACACACGGAGACACACACACACACACACACACAAAAACGATCGAGTTGCTCTCTATAAGCCTTTTCATTTGATACACATACATATAGTAGAGATGCATCAAAATAACTATTCTGCCATCTGGGATAGTCCGCCATCTTAGATTTAGAATGACGCCATATTAATTTTCGAGTTACTTTCAATAAGTCTTTTCATTTGATACCCATATTGTAGAAATGCATCAAAATAACTATTCCACCGTCTGAGATAGTCCGCCATATTACATTTAGAATGACGTCATATTACATTTCGAGTTACTCTCAATAAGCCCTTTCATTTGATAACCATATTGTTGAAATGCAATAAAATAACTATTCTGCGCGGTTGGCTGGTCCGCCATATTGAATTTAGAATGACGTCACGCATTTTGTCGTATACTGTCATCTAAACTATATATGTATGAAACTCGAGAAAACTACATCCACATATTGCAAGATAATCTCGAAACGGCTGGACCGATTTTGATATAACATATCTAAGAACCACCGCTAGAAAACCCTCTTTCAAATGAAAAAAAAATCGGATCCAAATCGGTTCACCCGTTTAGCTGCCACAGACAGACACAGACACACCGACAAACATAGAGGTCAAACTTATAACACTCCTTTTTTTGGTCGGGGGTTAAAAAGGAAAATTATCATTATCGAGTTATAGTCAACCAAAGTAAAAAGACAAATTTCGCCCAAATTTCATTAAAAATTTTCTTTGTGTAAACAACTAACATTAGTTGTTAAGAAATAAAAAGAAACTCCGGAATCCTTAATGCTCATGGCTCGACACGCACTGGTTTTAGATATTTTAAATATTACATTAAAGTTTCGAAGTTGACGTATATATTCACGTTTTTATTTAAATAGACCACACGTGAGTAATATCGTGGATTTATAGAGATACGTTGAAAATATATTTCAGGAGTGAATTTTATCTTACTTCGGACATAGAAATTATAATTTGAATAAAATAAAATAATGACGATTACATACTAAATTCATATATTTTCGTAGTTTGATAATAAAAACAGTAAAACAAAGTTAGGGATAATAAAATTTCGACATTAATGTACCTACTAGTCGCTATTTCAATTTTTATCGTCGGTTTACGTCTAGTCGTATAGTATCCAGTAATTACTGACATTTATTTCAAAACGTTTATGAATACATATTCCTAAAAATAATATTTCTATCAAACTTTGTTTAGGGACAAGAGTTTCGCACGTTACTACGTTTGATACCGAATTACCGATCTCTACCGCCACCGCCAGTGAGATCCAAACCGCGTCGAAGTGAGAACGTGTCTTATAAATACGTTTATCGCGCGCTTTGCACTCTACGACTTTAATAAAAGCAAATTCAAACAACTGGCCTAAAATAAATCATGTAAGTTTTCTTAAATAAACTGTAAGTGTTGCGTTATTTTTCTTCGGACTCGTGAAATAATACGAAAATTGTATCATTTTTGCTGTTAATAAAATAATGATTTAAATAATAAATAAAAATAATTTTCGGTATCCTTATTAATATTAAAAACTTTGAAAATGATGATGGCTAGTGCTAAGTTGATCAGAGACTGTAGTTCGGAACTCAGTTCCGATGTGCGATCGCTTTCCGTGGCCTCTTCCACCGAGGAGCAGGAGTCCACCACCAGTGAAACCGAGTACTCTGAAGAAGAGAAAGAATATGAATTAGAAGATCTCCAAATTTTAAAAACAATCGGTAAGTTAACTATTGTTACCTTTAACATATTAAATGTAATTCAATTATGCGCGCAGTGTTACGTCAATCGTATGTTTTTCCACTGCTTTACTAAAAAATGTATGTTTTTATATTCAACGTTTAATTCTAAACTCTAAAAGAGAAAAACAGTTGTATTGGATATCATGATCTTTTACTAGAGTTTGGTACGTTTTGTAAATATTATATTTATTAATATAACAGTTTAATAAAACATTTTTGTTCCTACCTATATTCTTAAATTAAACTATTGGAAATTTAAATAATTATTCTTCAAATTTTTTCTTGAAAATTTTCGGCTCCCGATCTCTACTGCCATAACTACGAAATCTTTTTATTTTTTGTCGGCTAGAAATAGATAGATACATTTATACAAACAATTCTACACTTGTTACAGTCGAAAGTTTTTCACACCTATGTAGGTAGCTATGTATCTATAATAGGAACGCGAAGACAGAATAAAAATATGAAAATAATAAATATCATCGAAAATGTATGAAAATGGATCGCTTAATATGAATTTATTGAATTAATGTACGTATAGCAGTAGTTATCGTTATATTAAATGTTATTGACCGACTTATTGTTAGCTGTAAATTGCATTGATTATAATGTTAGTTTACACATGTTCTATCCATCTAGGTACTATACGTATTTTCATTATTGTAATCAGCAGGTTAGTGTTTTGTAAATATACGATAAAATTATATCAATGTCCTTGCTCTAAATATTTAGTCGCGAAACGTTGCAAAGCGAATGGTAGTAGAGCCCCCTTTGACCTAATTATGGAGGGGAGGTATGAGTCAAGGCTATTTCGATTGCGAAGCTCGACAGAATAGAACAATTTGCATAAAATATGAAAAATTTAGTCTTTAAAAATTTGTAAGTAATTGTGTAAAATTATTTCTTTTGAGTTCATCAAAACTTAAGATGTGTTCAAATTACTTTAGACAATTATAGGAACACTATCAGTTCAATGTGAAAGCATCTATTGCTATAGTTTTACAAGTCGAAATTATCTATCTATTTGCAATTGTTATTGTAGCCTTTATTGTAATTTCTCAAGTACATAAGCCTTGATATTTTAGATAGGTGAATGAAAATGACTGAACTCTAAACTCTCTCTAACTCTAACTAAGTAACCAAACGATGTAACGATATATACGTACTTAATTTTATATTCACTTCGTTTGTTTGAATAATAAAAGCAAAAAGTAAAGATAAAAAAATATCGAAAACAAACCTTCGGAAAACTATTGTGAAGATGAAACAGAGCATAAAGCGCCTCCGAGACAGATGTATCTGGTTTGCCTATTATCCTCTCGGCGCCCCAGTTACAGCGGTAACGACACGAGTTGGTTTCAGTCTGTTTAGAAGATGACACAAAGTGCATTCAACTAAAATTATGAATGCGAAAGTTCGTGAGTTACTTTGTATGAGTATGTTTATTTCTTCTTCATGCTTAAACGCTCAGCGGATGTCAACGTATCTACTTAATTTCTAGAATAGGGATAACTTAGAAACTTAGGACAACTGGCTGGTAGAAAATGCAGTAGCGTTAAGCCCGCCTTTTGTTAATACTGTTTTGTATTGTACAAAAAAGCATTTAAATAAATAAAATAAATAAACTTATATTTTGAAACAAAATGTAGGTCTTTTTATTGCGGGCCACAAAATGTATTTTACAAATAAATATTATTAGGATATATCGATATGTGTGTCTACTACGTGTGTGTTGAGGAACCATAAAATACTGCATTACTTTTTAATTCAATATACTTATACGACATGATATTGAGAAACTTAAAAAATCATATTTTAAATAAATATTTAGTAAAGAGAGATATGATTTGTCTATAAATAATGTCACGCGTGATTAGCAATAGAATGTGGGTTAGTGTATCACGCAAACTTGAAGATCGGAAAGCAACGCACATCGCTACTTTATAGATTTTATCTTTTTTAATAGGTAACAATTTAATTATGCTATTGTGTCACCGCGATACGCCCCAAATGATGTTGATTGAATGATTTGATAACACCTGCTTTTTTAGCTTATCATTATTATTAAAATATTTGCCAAACAATTTAAAATGTTGACGTCTCAAGGACACGACACATGCAAATTAATTTTATTTACTGTGGGGGGTTATTAAATTAACGTCACATTTTGATTTGTTGCCACAATTATTTCGCTTCATAAAACTCGACACTGCATGACAAACCTCAGCCACGTGCATCTAGACCGTTTGCGGCTGGAAATCTAGATACACGTGAGCCATTCGAGCTATAAAACTGTTTTTACATTGTAGAGTTTGCAAAAAATGTTAAAGCTTAAACAAATAGTGTTTGTGATGTGTAAGACAGTTAATTCTATTATACAATGTATTTTTAAATCCTATTAAGGGATGATTGTTCCATTTCCATAATTATGCTATTATTATTACTGATTCATATGGTCGGTTATACGATACACGTGGAGTTGAATATAATGAAATCAAAGATTGCAATCATAGTTCACACAGATCTTTATTACTGGAACTAGGTTTGGTCGGATTACGAAAAGAAAGTCAGAAACAATGCCGCGGCCGGAGATGCGTCCACACGGAAACGGTCATGTTTCGTGTACTTGTGAATTGTGTTCAGTAATACATTATGTATGTACATAAAGTTAACACGCTAATTAATTATATTCAGTTTTTTTAATTATGTACAGTACCTACATAATATATATTTTATGCATTATTTACATATATTTTACATTTATTAACTATCAAGAAATAGTATTTTTTAGTTTATATAATTGTAAAAAATAAACATTAATATGTAGTTAAACTTTTATTATAGTTTTTCTCAAGTTTATCATAGATTAGATGTAGTAAATTATCTAACCCTACAACAAAAAAAAGTCCAATAACATAAATCTTATGAGGAAGTAGTACTTTTACTATTTTTTTTAATTTTGGAAAACCTCTAAAACCTTTGTTATAGAGAAGAACAAAAGATATCATTACAAGTTATATTTCAGCACGAACTCGTATTTTGCCTCAGAACAGGGCTAAATCGATAAAGTTTTCTGATAATCTGCAGACTTCAACTGACCTGCATCATTGTCTCGGATCTTTACTTTAGTCACCTTGCACTTCGATGCGGTACCCTTGGCCGGTTTCCATACTCTGTTTACTTATCTTCATTATTGTTTATAATAGGTGCATCAAGAATTATTGTAAATTTAAATGCGTATTGGTATACGGGTGGTGAACTTGAAACCTTATAACGATTTAATGCGTTAACTACTTTTGTGCGAAAGGAAAATGCGCTCTACATAAAATTATCGCTTGATGTTCCTTTTTATAAAATTGTTTACCTATTTACAGATGAAAGTACAAAAATTTTTCGTTTTTGTGCTGATAAGTTATTAGGTATAGGTTTCGTATAGTAACAATTTGTTTTACATGGTAAGGAAAAAAATGTTATGAATATTTTTTATAACAAATGATCGCACAATGGAATGGAATTAAATTATGGTCGAAAGTGAATTTTATTTCAAGTATTCCTATAGCGTCCTCAGTACAAGTGGCGTTATGTAATACATCAGCGGACGATTTCAAGATACGATTCGGAATAACGATAACGCTTTCTCTGACTATGTACCTTCCACTAGTGTGTTGCTGTGACAGCACTCGTCTGCTCCGCGTAGGTCATGACTCCGAGAATTTTTGAACTTTATCTTAATAGGTTCAGCATTGAATATGATTATTCCAAGATAAATGTTATGAATAATAAAAACTAGAACAATAATAAATATAAAATCGGTGTACTGTTCCTAGTTCAAATATAAAATGTAGAGATACATACTCTACATTTTTCAAATTTTCTTTGTCAACAAGTTTAATACGTGTAATAAATAATTATACTTATAAAGATACTATAGGTAATCGTATAGATCATAAACTCTACTTTTATAAGCCCGGTCATTACTTTTTAACACTGTCGATACCGTACTGCAGTTAAGTCCAATACTTAACATTTAGTTAAAAGCATGCCCGGTAACAAATAATATAATAACTACAAGTATTTGTTTTGTATACAATTTCATGGTGTTCACCAAGTACAGGCCGGCCGGTGTTCTTAAATCTTTCATTTTCGAAAATAACAAAGTTCACCAGACAGGTTTGTTTATGTAACCGAGTGAAGGTAATCGAAGACGATTTTCGTCAAGTCCGGAGCTTGTCGCAAGTTAAATGTGTCGTTGAGTCAATAAACTCGAAAGTGAAGCGAACTCAGACTTCTCGGAGACAAGGTGTGAAGTTAAAATAAATTAGACGTCATATTTTTTATGTGAATAGTCCGAATGGAAAGTTTTTCTTTTTTCTCGTTTGCTTTAAGTGCCATAAATTCAAATTAGCTATAAATAATATTAACATAAAAATTTGACGGACTAAATAATATAATCATGGAGTCGTATTTCGATACTTTTTAAAAGAATTAAAGAATTTAGAAAATACCTAACTAAATTTTTATAACTCAAGGGTTTTTTTCAGAATTTCTTACTTATTATTGTAATCATATTCGACTCACTGAGAATGGACGTATTATTAAAATAGTTATACTTTTTATATAATATAATATCACTCTTACAGAAAATCGGCGGAAAAACGCCGGTCCCCAGTCCTTCCTTCCAATCCCGGTTTTTGCTGTTTAGGCTGGCGACACATTTGTGGTTGCAAATATCTATGAACAACAAGAATAAACCACACGTAATGAAACTATTAGCTAAATGTAGACTTATTGAATTGATATTAAAAATTGTGTTTTATCAATTAGACTAATAGATCAAATAAATATCACGATTACTTGCTTTGTCCTACTAATCTATATTTTTACAAAACGAAAATAACTAATGCAATTTATAAGAGTTGAATGTTCCGGTTATGGTTCTGCTTCCGGTGAAATGACCTATTTCAAAAGAACTCCCGATCTTCCCACACTTCTGGGAAACACTCATTAAAGTTTTGACAATTTATTTAAATACGAAGTGCGATGACCCGCTATAATTTATAATAATAATATAAAGTTTTACTCTGCGGTCATATATTTATCATGTACGAACATTTACGAGATTTTCCGTACTCCTGAATTTCGACAGAAATATTGCAGTCTTCGTGTCTTAATGGTTTTTATTTATGTATATGAATTTAAGATAAAAGGGACTGCGTGAAGTGAATATCCGATTTCTATTTATTTATTAATATTTACGAAAATATCAATACAACAATTTAGTTAGATAAAATATGTCTAGATTCATCTATTAATATAAACTTGTTTGATTTTAAGAACAAGAAATCGAGGAGAAGAGAAAAAGATATGATAATAATCAGCTGTGTAGTTTATGAGTTAGCTTTTATTTATATTGTAAAGTAGGTCTAGGTTGGTTTACTGCAGTTAATGTAGAAATCAAAATGAAAATATAGATAAACTACAAAAAAGTGAAAGTTATTTTAGTATTCCTTTACAGATAGGTAACTAATATATTTGTAGAACGAGTAGGCTTCTGTCTAAAAGGGTTTCAATAAAAATATATTTAAATATTCCGTTTGCGTCAATACTTTTATGTATCTGCATATATTTTATTGATGAATATTACTTTTCAATAGCTTTTCGAGATGTATATTGTTATTGGAATGAAGAAACCAGTAAATTTAACATTGTTATGAAAGATTAGTATATCGATGGCTGCCAACACGTGCCGTCTGCACAAGCTTGATGGAAATAATATCATGTTTGTAATCTTTACGAATATCCCTTTCATTTCACGCGTCAAACGAAATAATCCCAGTTATACATTACAGCAAGCGAGTGGTTCGGCGAACAGCTGTAAATTTTTACTATTTAGTAAAACGTTATAGTATAGCTGTACGCTCATATTTTTAAATAAACGCAATCCTGCAAATACTCTCGTACATTTAAAACAATCGGTTACTATGTACCGATTCAATTGGTAGCGTGTAAAGCGATGAAAATAGCGTATTAATTTTAAAGTGAATAATTGATTTCCAACAGAAATATAAACTTTCGCTTTTCTATGTCAGTAGGTAGTCGTCTCGGCGTAACGTGTAAGAATATTAAATATATTATTAATTAACACAAGTTAAAAGATATGAGAATCAATCATAATAGGTTCTTTCTAATCTTCCTCAGCAAGCTATTATCGTGCATTAAAATTTTTAATAATTTATTGAGGTTAACGCACACAAAGGAAAGGGATTTTTCTGTTATGGTTTTGTTCATAATTCATATATCGCTTTAATTAACTTATTTCAAATAACAAAAAAAAAATGAAACGAATTTACAATGAGTTAATTAAGATTTATTTATAAGTATAACTAAGACTAAAAAACCGGCCAAGTGCGAGTCGGACTCGCGCACCGAGGGTTCCGTAAAATTTAAGGTTTTCGGAATTTTTCCTT
>DVXP01002238.1:0-13133 GCA_018235645.1 Junonia grisea | reverse complement strand
AATAGTAAATGGTAATGGTAATGGTATGGTGGTTGAGCACACGCGGCGCGGTAGCTGCCCTTTCGTGAACTAACTTTAAGAGATTTTACATGTATAAGGAAACATCTTAAGCAGGTCAAATAAATGCTGCGTCCGCGCGCGCTCGATGACTATGTACATCGTACAGCTGTCTTGTTTTTAGGCGCCCACTCGCTGCCAACGGGTGGACGCCGCGTTGTAAGCAGCAAATCTTGCGCTCTCTGTTGCTCTCTCGCAGTACGCTGTCTTGTTAGAAGGGCGTCCACGCGGGGACACCGACGCCTTTCAAGCGGGGCGAGGTAGTGCCGATACGGAGTTGATGTAGTGAGCGTTAGAAAAAAAATTAATATAAAGAATATCTATCTACTAACTGCACGAGAAGAGCCGGTGCTGATTGGGTAGATGTAGTGAGCGTTGACCTTAAAGCAGTGTTAACAAAGTTGTGCATTCGATGCAGAGTTGCGAATTGCGTTGTTACAGACAGGTTAATGCATTAAGCCAACAACACTTTTTTTATGCTGGCTTTAGCACCAAAGAGACTTTTCTTTATCTATTTGACTAGAAAGACACAAGAGAAAAAAAATCATAAATTTCTGAACGCATTCTGATGTTGTCATGTGTCAAACGTCATCTTGACATGTGAACATGACATATTTGTGATTTATTTTTGTGGTGATTGTCGCTTACACTTTGTTTTAATTAATGTAAATTTATTTATTATTATTATTTAAAATTGCAGTTTATTATTGTTCCATACATGATGACGCCGTCGTTCAGATTCTTAGGCTGGTTGTGTCTAGTATCGATCATAACGATTGCCTTACTTGGTTTCGAGCTATATCTTACTTTGCTTACCTTTTTAGTCTCATTTCTGTTTGGGTAAGTACTTGCAATCTTATGATAATAGTGCTCATTTAGTAAAGTGTCAGCTAAACTATTCCATTTTTAATTTTATTTACAGTGCTTTGAGTATTTTATATCTGAGTTATGATAACAAGAAAGTGTTCTCTGCTGATATTGATTGCTTGGATGATCCACTACAGCAAACAAACTTCTCTATACAGTCTCCTAAGGTATTTTTACTATAATTTTAATGATATATTCATATTTATATATTCTATAAATAAATAATCAATACTTAATTTTTTATGTTTTTCTTTCTGTTAGTTTCATCATCATTTGATGATTTCATGTCAGGAATTGACTCTATTATATTTATTTATTTATTTTTTTAATTTTCAGATTTTAGAATTATTTCAGAATGAGAAACCTTTACCTAAATTTGATAGCCGAATCACAGGAAGTGAAACTGTTGATTCGTTTTTAAATGAAATTATATCAATTATAATTAATGATTATGTTACTCCTTGGTACGAACTTATTACTGACGATCAAGAGTTCTCTTCGCATGCAATAAGGAAACTCGTAGTTGCAGCTGGAGCCAATGTATCAAATCGGTAATTTCTTTAATCTTTCAATATTCTCAGATTTTAGTTATGTTTATAAGCAAGTAAAGATAAGCAGAAACATGTTATTGACATTAGTGATATCTTACAATGTATAATTTACTAAGTAAACAATCCAATTATGATAAGTAAATACCTCGGATATTAAGATGTGGTTTATTTTGTTTATATTTATGTTAAGAGAAATACCACTTTTTGATTGAAATGTTAATCCTAAAAATCAACTTCATGAAAACATTTTAAATTTTTATGAGATTGGGGTGTAAAGGTGATTTTTACTATTGTGGCTTGACAATAAAATAATTTTTTAATATCTTCTGTGCATAGTTTATTTGATTTGTAAACAGCTACCATCCCATTTCATTTCATTCTACCAAAAGTTGCCTGGGAAAAATTGCTTTTTTAGGGATATGGCCATCTCTTATACATTTTTTCTTCATATTTCACCTTCTGCTTATGATTTGATGGTTTAAAATTGATAATAACAAAGAATACTGTTGTATACTATTTTGAAATAAAATAAAAAATATATTTAACAATCTTTTTATATAATTTTTATAGTGTAAAAAGTGTAGATTGGATTCATATGCTGTCTACAAGGTTTCCTGAAGAATTAACTTTGCATTTAAAGTTATATAAACAGTCGAGAGTAAGGCTGAAACATATACAGTTGGTGAATGCCAAAGAGGTTAACGGAAACTCGAAAGTAAGCCCCAAGAAACAGGAAGACAGGAAAATGCATAGGAGAAATAAAAGTGAAACTGATTTGTCATGGCCACCAGGTAAACAATGATGATTATTGAATGTTGCTTATTACTAAATAAGTAATTATTGGAAATATAACAACAGAATACATTAATTTTGTTGGATTGACTAACAATTTGAAACACCAAAAATGTGCAATTTGATAATAAAATGTATTTTTTATATAAATAGCGGGATCTCTATTAATCATAGTTGTTGGTTAAATTTTGTTTAAGTAGGTATATTGTGGTCCAGGGGTTGTATGTATTATGTATTTCTTATCTATATGTTTTCTATCTTTTTTTAGACTCACAAACATTTGGTAAATCAAAATTCTACAGTAGCTCAGAGAATATTAGTAGCAACAACATAAAGGACCTCTTCTTCGATTTAGAATGTTCAATGGAGAATAAGCAAATATGTCGGGATCTGTTTTGCAGTGATCCTGATAAAGAAAGCGGTAAGATCATTGCTCAAATTTGGAGAAGTATTTAATTGAAACTATATTTATGGATAAAGGAGGATTCCTATAAAGGAAGGAGCTTTATTGTGTTAAAATATTTTAAGAAATTTACATTATGCTGGTTCAATTAATTAATTTTTATTTTAGCATTACTCTGTGAAGTGTCAGAAGCAGTATTGTATTTAATAGCACCAGAGGAAGCATGGAAATGTCATGCTTTGAAATTAATCCTCATAGATTTGATATCAGCAATAGTTTTGAAGCCAATAATTGACTTGTTGAGTGATCCAGACAATATAAATAGAACCATAATAAAATCTGTAAGTATATTTGCAAAGGGGTAGTTAACCAGGGGGGGGGGGTTCAGCATTTGATGAAGGACGCTCAAAGAGGACGTTGTTTTGGGAATTGATTCAAAGTTGCATTCCTTGTATTGTATAGCATTGTAATCTTATTTTTGGAAGGCATTTTGCAGATGCCGTTTTTTAGTGTTCGAGACTAAGTTAACTACGCTAGTTCCCATTAGTTTTTACGCGACATTTTTTAGATGACATTTTTTTAGTAATCCAAATAAAGTTGCACCCCCTTGTACTGTATGTTGCTCATTGTAAGTCTTGTATTTAAAAAATGTTCCTATTCAATCCTTCGACAAACAATGAACATAAAATGAAGACTTTACACAAATGTAGAAAAAAAATTGATTACTAATGACAAAACATGAGAAATATTTTTAAAACTTATGTTAACAGTGTTGTCGAGATTCCTGTCTGTCATCGGAATTGTTTCTACTAGTCATAAGATCTTGCAGCGACGCCGAAGAGTTGGACGCCACACTTGAACTTGTTCAGAAAGATATACAAAAATTGGTAAAGTTTTATCTAATCTCTTTAAATGGAGCCAATAAGTTATTTATAAATTGTTTTTAGTGGACATAGTATTTACAAGTTATTAGCTTACCATAAAGTATTTATTAATGATTTATTATTTAGCCGTTAAACTTTGTTATTAAATAGAGCAAAAACAGCAAAGTATAAGTAAAATAACATGGAAAAGGATTTCCGATAAGTGCACTTTAATATTTCCTAAATATATTTAAAAAAAATATATAAACAGTCGAAGTTTTTTACGTAACAAATAATAATTAAGGTTAATTAACAAAAATGTAGGTAACTATAATAACTATTTAATTTTGACAGCATTCAAAAGACAGTGCCGGAGAATGGGAACTGCAAGATCGTCAAAAGTTGTCATCTTTGCAATACGTGTCTAGAATTATTCAAGCCAGAAGAGCGACACTTGGGCCTCAAGAAGGTGAATTTTAATTTAACTTAATTGAACGAAATAACACGAAGCTTTATCTCTACAGCTTTATATGCTCTACTTTCATGTGATTTCAGCTTTTTGGATAAAGGATTACATTTTTTAGTTTAATTCTAATTTTGACAAACATATTAGGTACATACTATGCAACTATTTAAATATTAAACTCAAATATTTCTAAATGTTATAATTGTTATTCCATCAATAATACTTTAAAGACAACATATTACATGACAAAAATGTTTACTATTTTAGGTGCTTCAAATAACAGTAGTACAGAAAAAGTATCGGAAGAAGTAATGAGGACATTGAAGTTTTTAAGGGCGGTGGCTGCTTGGAAATCGAACGCACAATATTTGCTCGAGATTGAATTAAATGAAGCAGGTACTTAAACATTTTATACTTCTTATGAGTAAAGACATTTCTGCTGATTTAAGGACAACTACATTTTTTAAATACTTTTAGCCATAATCAGTCAGACAACTCATCTCAATCTGTCATTGTTATGTTTCTAAAGTATTTTCTTTTTGTACAGACATTATCTTAAAATATCACATATTTTTCTTGCTTTAAACTAACAACTAACTAATAATTTCCTTACATAATTATGATATATGATACCAATAGAACAGACGCGTCGTCGTCATTACAGTGTAATGCGGTATTGTCTAGCGAAAAAAGTTAATAACTGAATGCTCTTACAAAATAAGGGCCCAGACCTAAGAAATACAGTGATGATACATCGATATTTATAACTCCAGACCATTAACTTATCATAATTTGAAACTAACCAATTAACAACGGCTTTTCGTTAAATTGACACCAATGGGCCGTATTTCTCCAGATGCATCACAAAAGTCAAAAGCCGTTATAGACAACGTGCGGTCATCAACTCTAGAGTTGTGCAACACGTTCTTAGCGCTAAAAGAAATTACATTATCAGGACTAGGAGACATAGAGATAGCATTTATGGATATTCATAAACAAACAAAAATCAAATCATCTATTAACTTATCATAATTTGAAACTAACCAACTAACAACAGCTTTTCGTTAAATTGGCACCAATAGGCCGTATTTCTCCAGACGCTCCGCAAACGTCAAAAGCCGTGATTGACAACTTGCGGTCATCAGCGCTAGAGCTATGCGACACGTACTTAGCGCCAAGTCGCGCAGGCGTTATGGGGGCTCCGGAGAACTGCCACGCGGAATTAGTGAGGAAAATTACCACTGAGGGGGAGGAATTCACGAATAATCCTGTATCCTGCTTCGATGATATGCAGAAGTGCGTGTGCGATGCTTTGGAGGTAAGTGGTAAAAGGAATATTAGAAAAGGTTGGGTGTATTTTTATGTTGCCTCTATGTGTTGGAACTAGAGGGAGGGATAATATGTTGATGTGGTATTCTTTGAGATGTTTGAAAGGGATAGATATATCAGTATGTTTGGTTGGCTCCGCGTTAGAGACATAGATTATATAGATTAGAGATATAGAAATAGAACAAATTGTTGATGGGACTTTGCTTTAAATTTTTGGAATAAGCAATTTTAGCTTAACGAAATTAATACTGTGCTTGGTTATTAAATCGTTACACGAACATTGAACGTACATTTGTGATAGCCAGGAAATAAATAGCAAAAAAAAAAAGAAAATATTGATGTATGCGTGGTATGATGGTCAAAATGTATGTTCGATCTTTTATTGACGTAAAATTATAAGTAATCTTATTTTTAGGATGATCCATCGTGGCAAGCGGATTTTATGTTGGACAGTGATAGGGATACCCCAGATAAAACTAACAGGTAATTTTTACTGATAATATGTAGTACCATTTCATAAAACAAGCCAATAATCATTGCACCTTTTCCTAGTGACTTTGGACGAGAGAATAAGACGGATAATCAAAGATATGGAGGTGAGTAAACTCTAAATAGTTTCGTTTTAACAAGAATCCTCTACACATTTAATTTTGAAAACACATTGGCTTAACTGGAAAATTCTCGAAAAAATTCTATAAAAGTTGTCAAAATTTATAGGATTGTGTTAGAACAAATTTATTTTTTATTATTTTTTCCGTCATTTACCATATGAATGTTATCAACAGACAAGTGCAAGAGAATAATGAAGACATGTCTCAGCCAGTTGCCAAAATTATTTAACAAAACGAAGTATAAATATAATTTTTCGAACAAGTCCTCAACCTTTCCCCGCTCCTTGACCCGAAGAGTTCCGAGTAACAGGAATCATACGATACCCAAATGTACAAACACTTGTGGGTAGCTGTTCAATATATTAGTATCGGCTAGAGTTTTTATATTTTGCTCTTTGCACGATACGTGCTTCCCTTGCATGGAAACCAACGCTGTTAACTGTAAAATATACTTTCTTCCTATTTTGTTTTTACTATCTGTAGGACTGCTGTAGATACTATTGATACGTTTAATAAGATTTAAGGTTGTCTATACGTTTTTACCTGATTATGTTCGTTGATTTTTGTCTAAATTATTATGAGTTTATTAAAAGGAAAGAAAAATGCTTAAAGTTCGGATGAAATTAAATCGTAACAAAATATTTAATAGATGAAGTGACTATAAGAAATCGTCTACAATTTTGAAATGTATAGACGGCCCAAAAGTAGTACTTATACTTTAAAGCATTTTTTTTTCGTAATATTTACAGGCGACATAGTTTTACCAGTTACGGGAGCGAGGCATAACCGATCACGATCAGATATTGTCGGTAGTTTCGCGCAGAAAATGGTCAATGAGAGTGCGGGTGAGCATAAACATAAAACCACATATAGACATATACAATAGTAATATAATTATGTATTTTTAATTAAAAGTAAAAGTATTGACAATAATAATGATATACAGTGTTTAAACGTTGCTTATCGTACGTTCATTTGTAATTCTAATATGTTTTAAATTGATAGATATGATAGAAATGTATAAGTGCAATATAAGAATATAATATTATAACTAAAGAAACAAAATACTTAAAATAACTATAGAAAATATAAAGTGCATCTCTTTTCAGGTCCGTCAAATTTAAAGTCGGCTAACACGAGCAACTTATCTCTGTCTCATTCAGCAATTAGCCAGAGTGCGAAAAACATGATGTCGCCATTATCCGCTTATATCATTGAAACAGGTATTTATTTTATATAGAGTTAAAAATAAGTAAAGTACATATGCTACTGCTGAACATAGGCCTCTTCTCTTAGGAGTATGTTAAGGAGCTTAATCCTCCACGCTGCTCCACTGCGAGTTGGAGGATATACACGTGTCAGAATTTCTTCCGGCTCATAAAGGCTTCCTCACGATTTTTTCTTCACAGCCGAGCTTGAGATATTAAGTTAAACTTGACTTAAACTTCTTGTATGGAGTTAAAAAAATATTTATTTTTAATTTCAGCTCTAGTCCAAGATAAAGGGAGAACTTTTGGGATATACGCGATAGCAGTCACTCGGGCGTCTGATAACGAAGTGTGGCACATATACAGGCGTTATAGTGACTTTTATGATTTGCACGCTTCTATTAAGGAGAAGGTAGTCTTCGTACAATTGCTAACTTTACGAATAGTACCAGGGTGACCGTGCTTCGCTCGGTGCTCATTCTTGTTATAACAAGGCATGAATACTCAAAATTTCGCGTTACTTCGGACATAAGACCAAGCTAGATCGATTATTCACCACCAAAATCCCCTGCAAAATAAATTTCAGCAGAATAGTTGCCTTTATTTCTAAAATTGAAGATACATAGATACATAAAAATATACAAGAATTGCTCGTTTAAATATATAAGATATGAAAAAAATATTGAATTTTAATTAATTGTACTCATTCTAAGAAAAATTTAATTTATTTTTGAACAACCAATAATTGTTGCAAGTATAAGCAAGTATTGCAATAATCAAGTAGAGCGTATCTCCAAAGTTGAAATTTTGAGATTTTCAAAATTCAGACTTTTCTTGCTCTCTGATATTTTAAGTATTCTCTGATATTTAAATTATTTTATTATATTTTGATCTGATAAAAAGTGTTTGTTGCCATAAAAGTTCTTTAATTTCTAACCTCTAATACATACATAAAAAAAACATTGTCAGAAAACAATAACTATTGTCTCAACTTTGTAGTATTGGGTAGGTTCTACTTGCCCTAGAAGCTAACTCGGCTCCTTTTTATGAATTTTTATTCCTTTACAGTGGCCAGAATTGGCTCACCTACCGTTTCCAGCGAAGAAAACCTTTCAAAACACGTCTCGTAGTGTGCTTGAGAGTCGGAAACGTATGCTGAACAGTTATTTACAGAGTCTAACGAGTATTTCTCGGGACGCCCGCTATATGGCGCTACTGTCGCCGCAGTATTTAGGAGGTTTCCTCAGTCCCGAGATACAGACGGAGAGACATGGTAATTCGGTAAGACATGTGATGTCATTTATAAGTGGAAGTATTTAAACAATTGACTATGATTTTATCGTGATAATTTTTTTTCTCGGAAATTGGAAAATAAGAGCTTGAAAAAGTTGTAGTTAAAGTGTACTTTCAGTTATTCAAAATAGAATCAGCTGTTAACTGAATTGAAATATGTGAAGGGTAACTTAATCATTTTAAATAAAAATTATTAAGACTTGCACTGAAAATAGAATTTGGTTTGTTACATATATCTTATTTAGCAAACAAAAAAAAAATATTTTGTTTGTTTATTTAGAAATTTAACTTAAGATTTTTTTCTAGCACTATTAGCTGTGTAGTAGCTAATTTTGTAGATGAAGCTAAATAAACCGTTTTATTGCTCAGTATCAAGCTTATATTGGCGAATTGTAAGATAAATATATTTTTTATATTTTTAGATCGATGCGCTTCTAGTGAATTCAATAAAGGCTGGCATGAGAACTTTGAAGAGCATGCCCGATCAGTTCGCTAATACTGTGGATGGAGTTATGGACGGTAAGACTATAATATAGACCAATATTTAATTAATAAATAATATATATACGGACAAATCACACAGGTTGAGCTAGTCCCAAAGTAAGTTCGAGACTTGTGTTATAGGATACTAACTCAACGATACTATATTTATAATAGATACATATATAGATAAGCACCGAAGACCCAGGTCAATCAGGAAAAGATCGTTTTCTATCATGACCTGGCCGGGGATCGAACCCGGGGCCTACACGTCGCAGGCAGGCGTGTTGACCGCTACGCGACGAAAAACAACCTCCATATATAATAGCATAAAGATTATTTTTAAATGTCTAAAAAATAATCGGAAACTATAATATCCGTCCGAAAATTCGTGTATTACTATAGTAATATTGGAATTGTCATGTGACAGGTATATCAAAAGTTTTTCAAGGCAAAAGTGGTGAAAACTACGATAATTTGAGGCCAGGAAGTTCGAATGATGTACAAGATGTAAGTATAAACTTAAACTCGTGCTACTAACAATAAATAAGTAGAAATAATTACTTTTACGAAAATTATATTTAACGAACATTATATTTATTTTCTGAGAATTAGAATCTTGTAACAATTGTGGTTTTATAAACAGCAAATTTTTGCTCGCGTGGTTGTCGATTATTGCAGTAACAAATAGCCTGATGTCTTTCACCGTAGTTCTATCTTTATATAAAACATCATTGGTTTAAAAAGCATCGAAAGCAGGCATGTAAACCTAGCAGATATAGGTAAATTTAGATTTACATAGGTTTGCTGTATATTGTTATGAATAATTTTTTTGTAACAGGATAGTGATGAAAGTGTGCCATTACGATTGTTGGAAGAAGTTTTGGGTATCCGAGGCTTGTGGCTGAGGAGGCGTCTTTTAGCGCCGTTGAGAACGATAATAGCAGATCGAGTGAATAAGTGCGTATTTGTACCTTTTTCCTTATTAAAATATAGTTATTTTCTGTTTGTCGAATACTTAAATTAGGTTACTTATTAATTTTAAAAGGATGTCGTAATATAATATTTTTCTATTTTCAGAAAAGTTTTAGAATTTGTATCGTCATTGACATCTCCACGGAATGTAGTCCAATATTTGAAAACGTTCAAGTGAGTAACAACTTCTGTTATTCTTCGAATACTAACTTTATGGCGTGTTTTTCGTATTGAAAAGTTAAATATTTATTATCTTTAGACAATGGTTGACGAATCGAGATAATCCCAGCGCGGTGACAAGAGACGCGGCCACTAAGGCCAGGACGAGAGTGGCTGCTAAAGTCGCTTTGCTATCGGCGGCCTCAGGTATTATAAATAAATGTAAACTTTTATACGATGGTGGACTTTTTTAATTAATGAAGTAAAGGGGTTGTCCATAAATTACATCACATCTTGAAAGAGGGTTTTACCAGAATATGCGTTGAGTGAGTGACCATTGAGTGAAAAAAGAAAGACGGGGTCAAATGCTTTGTGATATCACTATTATTTTTCCTAAAATGTTAATACGGTTATTATGAAATGTAATCAACATTGAAAATAATAATAATTTGATTATAAATTTTTAAACAATTAATAAATACTAAAAATTAATTTGTTACCGACACAGTCAACTTAAAAAAAGTAAATATTTTTCCTCATCCCATTGTGGCTACCTATATATTACATTATCACATGAACGTAATGCCAAACATTCCATAAATAATACTTTATTGCCCGTCACGTATTTTCTCGTGTAAACGATATTCACATCCGACTATCAAATCGGAGAAAATTATAAAAAAAATCTATCGTCTGCTCCAAGTGTACAAACGCAATTTATGCGTAAAGTACAACTCACACTGGAGATTTTTTTATAATGGTGAATTTTTTGTAGGTAATTTCTCTATGGTAGTTGTAACCAGACAATAATGAAAACATATATATTTATTCTGTTCTAAATGAAATTAACTTAGATTCTATTTTAATATGCATATGTTTTCATTCGTAGAAGCGTATTAAATAAAATATTATCATTTTATTTCTTTTCGATACCCATTCAGTAAATTAGTGAATAGAGAATGTAAGAGAATACAAAGAGTAGACAAACAAAGTAAACTCATATTGGTCTAAGTCTACATTATGAAATGAATTTAGGAACTCAAAATAAAATGTTACGAAAACTCTTATTTCTTATGTCTAAATTACTCACGCCTATTTTTATATTTACCATTAAACTCGTATATGAATATTTATCTCTAATACGCGCTAAACTTTACATTTCAAATGCTCAACATTTCAACGTGCAACGTAGTTATAGCAATATTTCATATTCCGTGAATTTTTTTGCTCGAAGATAAAATCGGTTAACAGACAATAAAGATTAAGTACAAAAATTCATTTCGTTAATTCAATGAAAATTCCGAATATAGAATTTTGAGGTTAAACCATGGTTGAGTTACGCGATTCTTAATTTGGCGGATGGCCAAATGTTTCGGGCTTTATCAATGCGATATGAGACACGCTATTGTGCGGTTGATACTAATTTACTATGTTTTTAAAATATTGGCTTCGATATTGGTATGTGTTGAAAATATTTTTGTCGGTTGCGGGATGCAACTGTGTGCGGTTGATTTTATTTTCGTATTTCTAGCTAATTAACTTTATTATTATTGAATTTTAATTTTGTTTTTAGTTTGTAATTATCTTTTGTTTATACACCATTCACAGTTGGTGTTTTGTTTTTGTGTAATTAAAGTATTAATAATAATTAATTGCTTAAAATGAACATAACACTATATCATTTTGATATCAACAACACATTTTCGTTCAAATGATATCCAGCGTACTATACCTAATAATTATTTCATTTCTAATAAACAAAAATACATACTTATAAATTGGTTTTCATTCTTTGGTAAGCAATATAAATTTAGCTTACTATCCGTAGGTCCTTTTGCATTAATATTATTTATTTTGAAATGATAATAAAAATATAATTGTTTCAGATGACCTCAGACACATAGTGGGCACCGACGCCGCTCGTAGAGGCCTCCTCACAGTCTTCGACATGTTCCAGACTCAAGAAATAAATAAACGGCTACTCTTTGTATTACTTGAAGGTAATTAATAAAATTTAAATTATGTAGTGATTTTGCAAATTTGTTTTGATAGTCCATACAAGAGTTACAAGTCAATTTATTATCACGTAAATTTTTAAAATATAATTAAGAAATTAATCTCGCTTTCCTCTCACAGTTTCTTTCGTTTATTATTTTGCATTGAATATTTATTTTTATCGTTTATCATTCAATTCATTTCTAAATTCCATTTCAATCGGTTTTGAAATTAAATTGAAAAATGAAAATGTATCAAACTTACGCATTTGTAATATTAGTTCTTGCCTTTACGTATATTCCAAGAAGTTGGTGTCATTTCAAAGAATGCAGTCTTATAATTAAAATGTCTTGTTACAGTGACGTTATGCAATTTATTTCCTGACAATAACATCCAGGAGATGTTCAAGAAGTTATACACGAATTCACCACGGGTGTCCGTCATCAAGAAATCCGTTAATGTATAACGTTTACTTTTATTTACTTAGATAATTGTCAATTCTTTGAAAATTTGACCAATTTTACAAGTCAAATGTGTTCTCAAGGTAGGTACTTACCTATGTAGTATTATTTTTACAAATGTAATAACTAAACAAGAAGATCTCCTTTAAGGAGAATCATTAGGTATGAAAATTAAAAACGCCATTATAAACTTAATAGCGTTTTAAAAGAGAATATTTTCGCTTGAAAAAACGTTTCAACAAGTTTTTAGCTAGTTTATACGGATATAACTTTAGATTAATACACTAGTTGTGATATTTTGTACCTAAATTGAATTTTTATATACCTGAGTGCTATATCATGAATGTATCCTTAAAGCCAAAAAGTCGTTGTCGAATGATTACGAAAATTATATTGTTGAAGTATTTATTATTTAAATCATAGAATCATCATATTATTATTAATATGTTAAAATTTTTGCCTTATGAATTACGAATATACGTATTTGTAAAATATTGTAAAATACTAGTGCCGAACCGAATCTTAAAATTGCAATAAATATTACTTATTATTTGTTGTGATTAAAATTATCAATATTTTATTAATAATTATTTAATAATTTAGATATCAAAACATTTGTTACT
>DVXP01002237.1:0-13133 GCA_018235645.1 Junonia grisea | reverse complement strand
ATAGAAATTGGCCGGTAGTTACTAGGGTCAGATTTATTTCCTGATTTAAAAAGTGGTATCAATTTGCTATATTTCATTAAGTCAGGAAACGACCCCGAGTCTACACATGTGTTAAAAATAAAAGCTAAGTAACGTGAAATGGCATCTATAATATTCGTAATTAATTGTACTGATTCACTGATAGTGAAAAGTGGGTGTGAAGAACTTTTTGCATTAATTTTGTAATGCAAATAGGAAATTTTAATAGGAAAATTAGTACAAAGACTTTTGTATATTTTTAATTATATTAAATGGCATTATACTTTTAAAAGATTTTTTATTTTATTTCTGTATGCATACTTTATATTTAGGATATGTTATATTTAGGATTGTACTCATCTTTTCATGTTAACATTTCTTAATTATTTCAAAATACTCTATCTATTAGGTATCATGTCGAACATGAAAAATTGAAACGATGTAATTATAGATAATTAGATCGTAATATCTTGAAATGTTTCCTTATTTTTTCAATGAGATAAAAATAAATGATTATGGTATTACTTGGTATTGCCATTAGCCGAAACCCTTAAGGCATTCGGTATTTCACCCGTAAAAAGTTCCGCTCAATTACACTGCGGTTTGACCACGATGTTCATCGGTTAGGTCACGCGAGTCTTGCCCGATATAAGACAGGGAAAATATTGACTCTAAAATTTAGAATAAAAGAAGATATTTTTGCAAGCCACATATACGTACACTGTATAGGCAATACCGATTCTAAATAATGGAAGCACGGAGAAAAATCAGTTATTATTTTAATTCAATGGGCAACATATATTTTAGAAATAAAACTTATTATTTACATAATTATGTATATGATTTTAAAAATGTTTTATAATATATTTTTAATATAAACAACTCACAATTATTTTTACGTTTATACTTAGCGCATACCTCAACACTACGTGTTTATAATTTTAAAACGTTACCAAAATAATCATAAAAAAAAACTGAATAACTAATACTATAATACTCTTTCTATTTACGCGAAAAAATATAGTTTCATTTCATAAATATTACGTGGCCGGCCTCTTTTATGATACTCCTATTTTATTTTCCTATCTCAAGTTCCTTCCGTCGCGTCGTTAACAAGAAAAATCAAACCGACGCTGCTCGAATATTGCCACGTAACAGATACCCTTTGATGTCAAAACTCCTTTCTTACCAGAAGGGTTGTTGTGAGATGTAAGAAGCCCATTTGTGACCAATCTAAACATACGAGTTTTTGGACATTTTGTATTTTTGTTAACATTGGAAGTAAATGTAGTTTATGGCTATAAATAATAAACTGTGCAGAAGCTAAGATTTTTACGTTGGTCTGCTTTCAAAGTGTAGGTATTTGATATAATTCTGAAATTATTGTTCAATGTGTAGATTTTGTTTATATTTTAAATAATATATTATAAAGTTTTAACTTTAAAGTCTAAATAAAAATTAAATACTTTATAATATATTCTTTTGCGCTGATTGTATCATCACGTTTGGATTATTTGCATAAAACTAAGCTATACTCCGAAATAATATTTAAAGAATTATGTTATAGACAAGCTTATTATAATAATATTACAAGATATACATACTTTATGTACTTTTGAGATATAACCAAAAATAATAACATGACTGTAATAATACAAGTCATTCGGACATTTACAAGTACACCTTACGCAAACATTATTTCTAATTGATATTATGAAAATTCAAAAAAGTGGAATCACCGTCATATTATATTAATCTTCACTCCATCGGTTTCGTAGCGTAAACCGGTTCTCCTCTTGAACATCATGAGCTACTTTCATATTTATTTTGTTATGTATGAAATTGCTCCTACATCTCATAAAAATTCTGAAAGACATTATAATGTATAGTGTATACAAATTCCCGGTACGCCGATCTTTTCTAGAGAATGAAAAACATTTTAAGGATGACGCGGCGAAAATATACAAAATATAATAAACGATTCTCGTAGATATCGGTTAATTGTGTAACTTTTCGGTTGGAGTCTTTCACTCGGGGAATGACAAATGATGAATCTATTCATAACGAATATGAATAAAGTAATAAAGAATCTAGTAGGCTGTACATCAATAGGAAGCGCAGAGCTCGGGCGTATAGTGAATGTTACCAGTTACAAGTCATGGCATTCATTATGTATGTGGTAATCTATTCATGATGTAAGAGCACACCCAGAAGAAATTAATTTTGTGAAGTTTATAGAAAAACTATTTAAAAATGATTTAGTATTGTTACTCTGATATTTAAAGCACTTTAGCAACCGTAACCATGTAAATTAAGTTTACTCGTATCTCCTACATGAGTAATAAAAATCGATTTTAAAAAGATTTTATTTAAATAGGTAGTCATCTCGAAAATCAAACTACAATACTATACATTTGTAATCGTGTATACGGTGTATACTGTAGAGTAGGAATACATTCTTAGTGTGCAAACTCGCATGAAATATGAATGCGGCTATCCAATATCTACGGTTACGACATGACATAACTAAAGTACATAATTATGCCAAAAAAAAATCGTTGAAATTTTTTCTACTTCTAATTTCGTAATTTTGTTCGTTCTTTATTAGGGTCAAGAAAATAAGAAGGGACACTTTGCAAGCCACTTTGAAGCGCTTAATTTCCGGGATGTTGAAATGGAAAATGTTCAGAGAAACCTCTACTTGATATTAAAAGACCTTTTCAATGATACCCCTCATTAAGAAATACCGTCAAACAAAATTGAAAATACAATTTAACAGGTATACGCGAAACGAAACATAATCCTGTAATTAGTTATAAAAGCCATTAAGGCTTTATGTATCACGCCTTTGTGAAACAAAATTATACATTAATTGGCTTAAAACGTTAAATTATTAAGGTATTATTTATAACCAGAAACCAGAAAAATGAAAAGCATTATAAGTATAAGTATTTTATGAACTTAAATATATTGTGTTCGTAACATACTTACTATCCTACAAAGAACCGATTTCGCATGTCATACTCATATATTTATTTCTATATTATATTAGGGGGTTATTTATTTCATGCTATGTACCAAAGTCCTGTTAATTTTTCATAATAATAAGCTATAATTTTTATAATTTTATTGCTAAGACCATAACAATATAGCAATAATGAAAATAGAAGTTGAATTCAAAGATAAACAGTACCAGCTCGAAAATGAAGATCGTCTAAATATTTCACTATGTTATTTTTCAAAGTACACAAAGAACTGTCATTAGTGAACACACTTCGGACGAAGGAAAAAGATAGCCCGAAACAAACGACATTTTTCATTGAAAGTCGTTCAGGTGTTAGAGCTTAATTGAGTTACAAACGGACAAAAACTTGCATACAGCATTCTGCTTTTATCTCGAGCGAGTGTTAAGAGTGTCGGCAGTCTCATTTGTACACTTTTTATGAGCATTTTAAACAGTTTCATTAGAAGTGGTTTTAAGTAAAAGAATTTTGCTCTCTTTAAAACTCGACAATAATTTGAGCTTACATTGTACTTATATTGCTTAGTGTAACTACTTGTGCCATTTTTATGAGTTTTGATGATAGTTTTTAAATATTATTTTTACGTGAGCAGGAATAAGTGAAGCCTAAGGATTACCTACTAATGATAATAATTATGAATATGACTATATGACTTTGGACTGTGTAGTTTTTATATAGTATATGTAATTTTTATCATGACAACCATTTCCATTTTAATAAATACCTATTTATAAATAAATATAAAAAGTAATTCTAAGGTAAGGGGCCAAACTAACGTGTGTTAGTAAAATTGACTAGCATTATAGTAAATTAACAATATTTGTAATTTTGGCTGGTAGTGTGATTGACGTGGATACAATTCAGGGCTCGAGAGCCATTGATACCGGTCTGAAGATCGGATATTACGGCGTAACGCTTGCATAAGCATCAGCTAAGAACTCCTCGAGAAAGAGGTCACCGTGGCACATTTCTAATCATCTACTTATCAAGCTTTACTTTCGAAGCTGGGCAGATTTGTACGATTCTTTTCTCATTTTATTAAATCATGAGTTTTTATCGATAGCTCTACCCAACTTATTTTCAATTTGGCTGTGGTTAAGTTGATGGATAAAATTTAAAATATGTAAAACATAAACATAATATATTTTGTTTTGTAATAGTGTAGTTTTCTATTTGTATTATATTTCCACTTTGTTAAATCGGTTGAAATTTCGAATATTACTACGTCAAATATCTGCATACAATAAATATAGCACAAAAAGAAACCAAAAAAAATTAGCGTTGTATTATGGTACAGTAGAAGAGTAGTAAGAATAAATAAAAACAGATGCAACCGTATTTTTGTGATCCTAATTTTAACGGTTATTACTAAGTCATTAGCAACTAAAAAAATAATAAAATTATACGAACGCGATGTTAAAGTTTTATGACCCAGGAAGGTACCGCAATTTGCGACATCTTAAAATATCCATACAATGAAATTTTAATGGTATACTGACAACAGATGGCGATATCGTGATGTTTTTCTTTAAATTAATATTTCTTTATAAATAATACCATATTCGTAAATCAGAGGTGCGAGTATTATTAAATTGCCAGCAGACCACCTACGGCGCTTAAGGAGAGTGCGTGTTTGACCATCATACATTTTAGCAAATTATTTATTACAAGAATAATTTTTAATTTATTTAATGTTTTTCATGACAGTAAATATTTATTACTTTTATATCTTAGAAATAATTATGTTCTTTTTATGGTATACCTGCGACTTTTCGACTTTTTTCAATATTGTGATTGTATATTTATGAAGATAACTTAAATTTTGTATTTTTTTTATATTGTAATAAATATCACGTTTAGTGGTAATCCATTTAAATGAGTTAAACCTAATCTAACCCAGTAATCGTTTTAATTGAATTAAAGAAAAGTCTTAAAGGTCGTTTCGTAGTCCTTGTTTTGATTTAGCAAAATCAAAAGGTTCGGGGATTCAATGTTTTGAAAGGTAGATTTGAAATATAAATTGGGGCCGCAAAAGCCCTGATAATTAGACACTTCGAATAGATTCACAGACGTCACGAACAATTCTCCGTTCTTGAAATAATTAACGAGTCAAATTATTGAAGTCAATGACGACCTCCTAACGACCATAATTCGCCAGTTGTAAGGTTTTAATCGCATTTGAACTTTTCTAGAATTGTCCTGTTAATTACTTTTCAGTGGTTCTCAGTAGTTAAAACTTTATTATTGTTTTATTACGAGCATACCACAAAACTTGTTGAAGACATCAAACTACGTAGTTTGTTTGTACTTTACCAATCCACTGTGCCCCTGGAATGAATTTCTTCCATATATTAACTAGTAGAGTTAAAGTTAGTACAACTTTAAATTACTTTACTGAAATTTAATATAGAAATATAAGTATGACTGAAAGTTACCATATAAAAACAACTTTAAAAACTTCTATTAGGAGGACTGTATTTTACTGTAACGAAACCGAAAGGACAATAATGGAAATGAAATGTGTTTTAGATTCGATAATAATAATACGACACGTGTAAATGGGTATATCGAAATGATGAATATTAGATTTTATAAAATATACCTCGTTTACGCGTTAAAGGTAAATGTATCCCTAAAAGTAAAGTGTAATCTGGGTTTAGGCGCAAAGTCTGCAACAACATAAGTGTTTGAATAATCTCATAAATAATAATGTGTTGTAATCGGATTACATCTGTATTAAACAAATTTAAGATATATTGAGACATTTGTTGACTTTATAATTGTTAAAAAAAAACTTTATTTGAATAAATAGCTTAAGTTTAAAAAAAATAAATGTAACATTTGAACTAATGTTAGGTTATTTTTATTAGATATGATACAAACATGGATTATATTACTACAAGTATGCGATTATATGTTCCTTTTTGAGAATAAAATGTCGTGAACAAGCAATATAAAAATTTTCAAAAACAAAATTATGCCAAAAAATAATAGTACAATAATAGTAAAACTGACATGAAAACTAAAATAAAAAATCAATATTGACCACATAGATATAGCTAGGCAAAATACCTTAATTTTACGATATCATCTTGGCAAAGCATCATAAAATTTAAAGACACACAAATAGGCTGAATGCAAATAGCTTTGTAAAGGTTCTGTCTTATCTCGCCTTTCCACTTGGATACGTGAGCTGTACAGTGGCCGAATGAATTTGTAAAACGTTTATTTGTTTTATTATAGGCAACGTTCTTTTTTGTATAAAAAAGACTATATTGGCAACCTAACGTTTACATATTCTGTGGTCTTCATACCTTAGATTGGTATTGAATTGATATAAACAAGTTTCATCAAATTAACGTCTAGGTGCAATTCGTCTTATATCGGGATCTTAGAAAACGGTTTTTTGGAAAATAGAACAGTTCTTTAAAATTTTACATTGTAGTTACATCAAGTTTTTTCAGAGGCTAAGTCATTTAACCTACTTTTTACACACACTTAACATACTTTTGGACTACATGTTTAGACATACATGATATCGTATATAACGCATTGAATTTTCTTATAGACTACAGTTATGGTATTCTTTAATATTACAGTGTGAAGTAAGTGCAACAGGAATTTATACAAAATTATAAATGTATATGATGTGGCCAAGTAGACTTAATCTATCCATGTGTATTGTTTAATATATTAACTATGAAAATAATATTATATATTATAGTTACATAGTATTTTTATGTTCCTGTTTCATAAAAAAACTATAATTATGCCAAATTCTGTACGTACAGTTTTGTTAAAAACGTCTAAGTTTTCGCTTCTCGAGTAATATAGAGTGTTTTTATAATATTTATTTACTTATTTATTTATTTATTATCAACTCTTGTCATAAAAATGACTTTACTACAATAAACGAACTCTGTAAAACACAGGCAGATAATGAAATTATACGTTTATAGCTTTTGTTTTTACTCGAGATATTTTAATCGGACGATATCGCGCTCTTGGGTTTAAGAGATAAAATGTTTTAATATTTTACCATACTTAAATGGACAGGTTGGTAGTATGCATAATTATGCCGCGTTTAATAATAATTTCGACGTGACGAGCATAAATATATATATTTTTTTGATGTTGTTTGATATCATGTTGACGTGATACCACATACGGCAGATGTCAGATAAATCGTAATTTTCATATCTATGGCACTATTTACTATTGACAACTGATAACTCTCCATGTCAAAACTTACTGTGTGACAAATGGAGTAAATATAATCTATAAAAATCAAGTCCGATGAAATTCTTTAAGAGTTTTAAATTATTTCAAAACATTTTTACTCCATGTTATTTTACTCCGTGACGACTACTGCGGATGCCATAACTATAAACATTTTTTGTCAAAGGAACCAATAAAATGAACGAAACAAAATATGTATCTAATACGCAGTATCGTCCCCTGCATTTTCCTTTGTAACAGCCCATAAGGCTTATTCTATTAGCATTTTTATGGTTCTTGAGGTTGTCGTTACCTCAAGATATATGTTAAAATGGCGGACCGTTTCGGTTTTTTTGTTTTACTTACAAACGTTTTGGATAAAACCAAAGATAAATAATTATGCAATGTATTAGTGAATCGAATAAAACGTTTTGAAAACGTTTTATAACATGAATTTAATCACTAAATTCTATATCGTTTAGGATTACTACTATTTTACGCAAATATTGTTTGCTAAATCTTTTAAATGTAAATTTTCAATAATCTGCTTTTTTCGATGTATAGTATATGTATGTAATATGTGTACGTAATACGTATCTATATTAAAAAATGTTTTGAAAATATTTGAGTAAAAGGTGTTAGGTGTAATAAAGATACTTACAAAAAACATACTCCCAAATTTACTTAAAACTTAAAGAGAAATTGATTACTAGAGAACGGATGATATACATTTACATACATGCTTATGCATTTGCATATATGCATAATATGCCTTTGCATGTATCTGTCAATTTTTGGGTATAATGCATATTTCGGCCATTTCTTACAAAAATTGCATATTTTAGCCCTTTTTGTCGGTTTTAATCATATATTTCACCTAAAAATCAAGGGTAAAATGCATATTTTCGACGTTTTTGCGTCGCGCTTCGGACTGTTTTGGTTGACGACTTTTTTTTTTTAGTCGGCACTAATTTCGTTGCGTGATGTGCGTCGCCTTTTTTTTGGTCGCAACTCAAGAAAATTGTGCCTTTTACATTTATTTTATCGGTAATTGTACCTATTTTTGCTATTTTTTTGGTAAAAATTATATGCAAATGATATTTCGCCATTGTTGGTGCATATTTCGGGTATTTTTCGTGGATATCTCCATGCATATAATGACCATTTTATGTTGCATATAACCCGGTCTCTATTGATTACAATGGTCGAATTTTCAAATAAATCCTTTTGATCAGTGTGTGCACATCAAAGTGGCAAGGTATTTTAGTCTTCACGTGCGTGTCGATAACTTAATCAAGCAACATTTGGCTGTAAACTGTAATACGAGCCGAATTGGAGCCCATTCCCACTTGTCGTGGGTCGGACCCGTTTTTTAACCGGATGTTCCAGGATGGCAGTACATTTTATACAAAGCTATTCACGCTCTCCGTCCGATTAAAAGTCGTAGATTTGTATAGAAACGCCAAGATCCGATTAAAATCCGGATCGGACACACGACAAGTGGGAATGGGCTCTAACACCGTGGGCGTGATATAATTTGGTCATGCCTACGACCTAAATTCATTTGGAGCTCCCAGTTTTCAATTTTAAAGTTTTCAATACCTATATTGGATAGTTAACAGAAATTGTAACAATTGATTTCATGCATAAATTTGTAAGTTATTTCGTTTGAAAAATAGGTTTTAAACTAATTTGTGGTATTTTGTTTCGATGTTAAACTATGATTACATGAAGACATAGCTATAGGAAATTGAGAAAGTATATAGTACCTATATCTTTTCTACGATTTAATATTAATTAGTATTTCTATTGTTCAATATATAACACGACAAATTTTTGTTTTTCATCGAAGTCTTATTTGCCGAATAAGTTCATTAATTTAACGTAACCAATTTCTGAAGTTCTGATATCTGTATTTTTGTAGATAGTGGGTACGATATTCTCTAGGCAAAGTATTTGTGCTCCTTTGCGGCAAAGTTTGCAATCACCTTATGTTAGTGTAGTAATTGGAAACAGATAGCGCTGAGATATATAAATATCTGGTTGAATAATATAATAAATAAAGAAAAAAATAATAAAAATATCTCCATGGTATGATAAACTAAAGTAATGAAAAATTAATTTTATTTTCTTCTTTACTATTTGACTTTATTCATGGGCTACGAGTTAATTGTTTAATTTCGGATGACTTTTTCAGTGACAGTGGTTTTTTGTACTCTATGTTCTCTTACTTCTTTCTATTACTCGCAAACACAAAATATATTTACACTTACTATTTAAAAAGCAAATAACAGTTTCATTTTTTAGTTTCAGGTTTCATTTTATTTTCAAACAAACTTTTGCTCCAAAAATTCGAAATACCCTTGTTTGCATCACCGTTTTAATTGAAAAGTTCAATAAAGTTCAATAAATAGATTAGGTTTAAAGGCAGTTATATATAATAAGTAATTTCTTTTCTATTGAAATTTTATTTGAGACCTCGCTTAAGTGACCCCCATTACCCTCTTTTACCCTATTCTAGGATTCTGTTTAAACTTTTAACTTTAAACCTCTAAATAAGTATATGATATTTGTTAGTATTTTCGTAAGAACATTAGAAACAAAGATAAAATAAAACCAAAATTCGTAACCAAATACAATAAAGAAGTTTCACAAACTTTCGCCGACAACTCTTGAAGTCTTCTGTACGCGTGAACGAATATGTAAACGAAAGCAGTTTCAAACTACGTCTGCTCTATTTATCCTATTTCAATATCAATGGGGATATTTAGAACCTTTAAAACACATTTTAAGATGTAGCAAATAAACGAATAGATAAAATTAACACGGTGACCTAAACTACGCAGTAATTAAAGTAGGTACTTACATAGCTTTTCTGTGAACAAAAAACTATTTATTTATTTGTGTTTAAAAAAAAATAAAAGAAAGATTAAAACATTTTTGCAAGGACAAGTTTAATACAATTTTAATGCTTGAGTAACTTCAAAATAATTAGAGGAGTCATGAAGACGCACATCCAACTTATGAAACAAGACTCTAGAAGTATTTTGCGCCAGAATTCCTTAACTTTAACCAATCCTTATACATATCATATATTTATTTTAATCTAGCAATCCACATATATGTCTATATACTGATATATTTGGCAAAATACATTTAAAAATGTATGCAAATTCTTTAAGTATAAATATCACATATGAAAAGTTTATATTACATAAAAAATTCATAATTATATCTCTTCTGATTGTTGTTGCGTTCATAATTGGTTTTTAAAAAACAAAAGTAACACAGTAATTGGATCAATCGTTGTATAAAACCACAACTTGTTTGCAAGTAAGGTTTTGATTATTCTTTATTTGTTTGTACTAATAATACGTGGTATAAAATAAAGAAAATAAATAGAGAAAAATTGTATAAATATATCGTGTAAAAGTCTATAGGTATTTATGTAATTGTAAATAAAAATGTATGTAAAAGTCTGTAACGTTTTCACAATCATCTGCTGGCTGGCTGGCATTTAACACTTAAAATATCACACCTGGAATTTTTGAATAAAAAGTAAGAAAAATTGATTTCGGCGATTTTTAAAATTTTTGTCCGACCTCTTTATTTTTTTAATATGATTTTTAAAGAGGTCTTAAAACATAACAAACAAAATAAAAATATAGTTTTTTGAACCACTCTAAATTTATTTATTTTAAGATTAATCGAACGAAATTTAAACTTTGATTTCCTTGATTTCCCACTCTGTGGCATACAAGCGTGGAATTACGTATATATTCACAAAAGCACATTGTCGTTCACTTCGTTAGTACTTTATTAAGTGGAATTACAGCTCGATAGCGCGTTGTGCTTCACCGTCTTTAATTTACATTCTGAACTCGATTGCAACGTTCCATAAAATTCGACCTCGTAATTTTTATTCTTCTCGGTTCATTATTCCACTTAAGCCCTGAAGGGTTAAAAGAAATAAGTTCACATCAAGCCTCTTGGAAAATGTATTCATTACCATGTCGACTACATACGTAAAATAAAGATATTTTAAATGTTTTATTACTCGAAAAGATTGATCATCATAGATGTTCTGCACAACCTTTCTTCATAACCTATTTCACCTCTAGTCAAGTTTTATTTTCGGGACAAAAAGTAACTTGTAAAAGTAGCCAATAGAGCTACACACTTTCACATTATTTTATATAGTAAGTATGAAATCATTGCCACTTAAAGGTATTGCGAAAAGAATCCGAAAACGTAAATCAGACTCACGAACAACATAAATGTTTATCATATCTCAAGGCTATGCTTATGAATTACTTTCTTCAAACTTCGAAGATAATACAATTCAGTCGTCGGGTTCAAGCCTTTTATTTTTGCGGGAAATGGGATTACCGGGGCAGATAATAAAGGGTGGGCGAAAGCGACAGAATGAGATGTATTGCGTACTGAATAAATCGGAATGGGCATCTCTACTGGAGTTATGTCGAATGTTTTATAGTAACATTTTTGTGATTTGCGAATCACGACGGGACCATCAACGATTCTTCACTGGCTCTCGAATATGTCAATATTTCACACTTGATACGGTGTAGGATAAGGTTTTTCGTCGAATCTGTATTTTTTTGAGTGGCGGTTTATTACGTTTGTGGGTTAAGAATGTTAAGATGTGTTTTTATTTTCTATCTTCGTTTAATTGTAGTAATGAAAATTCAATTGCTATTCATTTACTTTTATGTATATCACAATCAAAGTCACGATAATTATAAATTGTTAAATATTTTGTTTTAAATTAAATAATACATAATTTCATAAAAATAGACCGTATTTAATTAAATAACGGTGCCCAGGTTATTTAAAACAATTCACTAAATAAAAAATAAAAAATCAAATACACCACTTCAGGGTACCTAACTCATGAGAATACCGTCTATTAAGTACTTTTGAATTATTTATGTATTGACCTATATGTTAGCTCGTTCCCAGCTTAATTGAATCTACTCAATCGTTTCCGCATGATACCTGCACAAACAGATGAATAATAAATACCTATTTTAATTAATCTTTTCAATCTCACTTTTTAGATATTATTTTATAATATATTTTAATAAAAACTTTGCGGTAGAACGTTATATTTTTGATAGTTAATTACCTTATTTCGAAAGAGATATTACAAAATGGCAATAATCAATAAATTCATTATTAATTTAATTTATATAATACTATATTGTGGAAAGGTTTAATTTATTAATTAACATTTTTAGAATAAAAAGGGTTTTATCGAAACACTGCAGAATTAGGTACCATTACCTTAACAAAGTTATTATTCTCTCTTTAATTTTGAATATTTATTTTAATATTATTAAATATACGAAATGTACGGTTTACCATTTCTAAAATCAATGCCAAAAAGTGAAAAATACGATTTTCACCTACAGGCATATAGGCGATAAAACTAAAAAAACTTATACCGTGCTTTAGATACAAAAGTAAAAGTACGGTTTCACCAGTGTTTTACTATTGTTTATTTTATTTATTATTCATTTAATGAACGTATAATAATATGGCGTACATCGATCAAATCATTTAACGTTCTTAACAGTATAAACGTTTTGAAAGGAAATAATAACTTTCCTTCCGCTTCCGCATTCTCCTTAACTTAAGATCGGGTAGGCTTCGAATATATTTGGAAAAGGGTCAGAAACTTCTAAATTATTTATATTTTTTCGCAAGTGTATGTATATTTCAAATTATTTGAAGATAAAAATTATTATTTCTATTAACGACGTTATTGCTACCAAATTGAACAAGTGTAAATTTGGAAAATTTATTAAGCCCCCGACATCGTATTCAATACGACATGAGGACCTTAAACTCTTG